>CAAKHF010005703.1:1799-20368 GCA_901007745.1 Hippocampus kuda
GGGGGGGGGGGGGGGGGGGGGGGGGAAGCACAGCGGGCTAAGAGGAGATTAATGCACGAGGACAGCTGAGAGAGCAGCGAGGGACGCTATGAAAAACAAAAGCAAGTTCAGGTCCGGCGAGTTCACAAAAGAGCCAGTGGCACTTTGCCGCCGACACACCCAACAGTGGGCTGTTCAAACCTGGCCAGGCAAGAAAGATGGCAGGCCACAACACCGCAGGCGAGTCGAACGCGGGAGGGCGAGTGCAACTCTTGACTGAGAGGCATGGCGTGTATGCAAAACTACAACGATTCTTTGCCAGGAAAAGATGAACAAGCAGCGGCAGGGAGGAGGAGGAGGAAGAGGTGGACAGCACAAAAAAAAAAACTCCGCAATGATTGACAGTAAAACACTATCACACTCCGTGATCTCACAGTTGAAAACTGTAGGACATTGAAATATGTTCTATTGTTTAAACAAGCCCAGACATTTGTCCACACCCTACAAAGTCATAATCACCTGGGTTAAAGCACACTCATTAGCCAGAACAAACCAAAGCTAAAAAGTAAATATTAACAACAACACGCACACTAAGACAAAAAAGTCTAGTCGACTGGAGCACTGTTTCACTGACTTTTCCCCACTTTTGTGCAGTGGAGGCTTTGACTAAAGGGTATGTGTATGGGGGGGTTAAAACAGAAAGAAAAGATTATTTTCAGGGGTGACACGGGGCTTCTACGTCGGCGCGTGGTGGACGGCGGCCACGTCAGCCTGTCAGGGATGAGGGAGGCGTAGTAGGCTTTAGCAAGAAACCTCTGCCACATCAAATTCTTACTGACTTTGGCAGCTCCCGTCTTTTTACCACCCGCTGTTTCAGGCCTGCAGGGACGACAAGGAAGCGTGGAGAAGTTAGGACAGCCAAGAGTGGACGCCCACCTCGATCACAGAGCGGGCTCTCTCAATTTGAGGGTTGATAATTTGGGCATTGATTCTTTTTAAACTGGGATAACAAGAAAGAATGCTGTGATTCAAATTGACTAAACTTTGAAACATCTTGATATTAACAGTGAGTTATCATTGAGATTATTGTTTTTGAAGTGCTTTGGGTGTTCATTCATTCATTTCTTAAAAATGTGATGATAGTTTTATTTCATTTTGGACAACTTTTTTTTTAAACACTTGTATCACAGTTAAGAATGTTAAAATGTTACTTAAAAATTGCCTGTAGCGTAAAGTACGTTTTAAAGGGGAAGTCAAAATAGTTTTTTACAATATGTTCTGTGTTCTACCGTTTCAAATGCAGCAATTGGATTCAAATTCCATTCGTAACACTTTTTTTTTTTTCCATCTCAGGGGGCGGCTATTTTGCCACTTGGTGTTGACTGAAAATGACATCACAGTTGCACAGCCTTGATTGGTCATTACCTGACCTCTGAGCAACTGTGATTTCATTTTCAGATGACAGCAAGTGTCAAAATGGCCGCCACCTGAGATGGCGGGGAAGCAGGTGCATTTTGCTTCTCACGTCATATTCCATCTTCTTGTTTTATGTTGAGAGGGAAGAAATTTCATCATTTGACAATAAAGTTTATCCAATCCAACAATTGCACTATTAATCAGAATACCGTTTAGACTAGCGGATCGCATAGAAAATATTGCCAAGACCATTTTTACCTTGACTTCCCTTTGAAAGGTTTGATATGGAACAGATTACAACTTCTCAAATCAATATTGCTTGGGTGTCTTGATTTGTCTGAGGCCTTTTTCAAATGTCACTAACAACGTTCTCATATGCCGGCCAGGTTTATTTGTAATGGCCACTGTTTGACCACACGGGAGTTTGAGGCTCCGTGGTACAAAACTATAAACTAATTTGAAAAAAAAATATGTAGACATGTTTTCATGGTTGATTAAACGTCTGCAAAATAAATGGTGGTTGTTTTGTTCCATAAAGTGCCCACATTTTGTGAGTTGGGACTGCAGGTCCTCGGTTAATGATGGTTTGTGACTCGGACTCCAGCTATCAAATCATTCTACCAACTACAAGCTGGATTGATCGCATACAAATAGTATATTTTAAATCAAATTACTCGATTAATCATGGCATGCTGAAAAGTGACATAACATTTGTGTGCTTATGAAGCAGCATAGGAATATGTAGTCACGTGGCACAAGACGGTACACTCATTTACCACCAGACTCCGCATTTTTCATTTGATTGTTTCATATTTCTGGACCAATTACGGCTTTACTACTGCATTAGCAGAGGTTAGTGATAGACGACAGCACATTCGGACTTCTATCGCCATCATAAGAACGGAACTCAAGGTCGTAAATCAAGGACCTTCCTATACATTCTGTTCAATGATTACATAATGCTCATCGAATATCTCCATGTCCTTACTTTCTTAGTTTGTCGGTAACGGTGTTAGCAGAAATAGGGGGCCCTCTGTCGTCAGGGGAGGAGCTGTGGTTGAGGCGGTCGGGGGATGACGAGGGGCTGCCACTGCTGCTCTCGCCCCGCCGGTGAGCGCCACTGCTGCGGACGCTTCGCCGAGAGGAACCCCCCTGCCGTGAGCTGGAGCGAGATCTGAAAACCAAGGGGAGGTCAGGTGACAGGCACACATACAGTAGTTAAAAAGAATGTTGAATGAAGGACGCGTCCTCACCTTGTCCGCCTCCTTGAAGAGTATCGCTTCCTCTCCCTTGTTCGCTCTCTGGCTCGTGATCGAGACCGAGACTGCGTCCGCTCGCGTCTCCTCCGGGACCCCCCTCGGTCACGCGAGTATGACCGGGAATGTCGTCTCAAGCGGGAGTGGGTCCGAGAACGCCGGCCGTCCCTTCCTCGCCGCCCTCGGCCGTGTGAATGGGAGGACGAAGAGGAGGACCGTGATGAAGAGCCAGAGGTGGTATATGATGGGGAACGACTGGACGAGGACCTCCGTCTCCTGAACGAAAACAGACCAAGTTTCTATAACGTTGAACGGTTGAGCACCTAGGCTGATTATTTCCCACTTCTGAGTTATACAATTGATTACTGATTGATCAAAGTGAGTGACAGGCAGTGTGTTGAAACCTGTCAAATCACTGAGGACATGCATATTAAAAAAAACAAACATTTTTATACGTTTTGGTCTTTTGGCGACAAGCAAACAAGGTTTTTATCAATGTGAGTGACTCCATCTTCAGCATTTAAATGTAAATTTGGGAAAATGGGACGTTTGCCCGAGTAATCGATAGGTTAACTCGATTCCAAAAATATCTGTTTAAAACAGCCTTACTTTGCACCTTTTATTTGCAGTTTGGACACAGAGGGGTTAACATCTGCTCTGGAAAGGGTCACAGAATCTCCAATAAGACCAGAAAAAGTGGCTGGATTTGCTGCTCATTGCAATTGGAAAGTTGCTAAATAAAGCAACAAAGCAGCAATAAGTTGGCAAAGCTAAGCAGCCGCTAGCGTCATTGCAACTCTGCATGGTAACAAAAGTTGTGCTCTGCATTTGCTTGATAGAACAGGTTATTCTATTCTCCGTATTTGGGATGCAAAATGTCAGACTTTAGACACGGGGGGAACGACAAAAAAACGTAATTATAGTATGTTTCCTTTCCCTTTGCATAGGCTGATGTCACTTTGTACGCTGACACATGTGAGTGCTATCAATTGATATATTCATTAGATTAAATATTCATTCCGATTGTCTCGCAGGCTCTGAATAGTCAAGTGCTGATTATCTACAGTGTACATTATTATGAACGGAAGGCTCAAGACACATAAAACCAAATTAGCTAACTATATTCCACGAGAGCCAAAAAGTGTGTTGTCATTTGGACAGACACCTTTTCAAAAATATTTCGGGAAGTGCAGACATAACCTAAATCTCTTGGCACATTATGCACAGAAGATTTTTGAACCTCAACTCATATATATTTATTTAGGAGGGGAAGGAAAAAAAAAAAACATGCCTCAAATGAGAGGAATCTCCCGTTGCCAGCGATCATGTCAACAAACTAACCAATGAAAAGCCAGGAGGAGGGAAAGTTACCGACCGGGAGCCCCTGCTATGACCTGCGGGATGCGGCGCGTAGGAGCTGTGGCCGGCGTGGGAGGCGGCGGCCTGTGCCGCTGCTGCCGCTGCTGCCGCCACAGCTTCATCATCGCTGCCTCCAAAGCTGGTGATGAAGGTGATCTTCTCTGGACCGGGGGTCCGAGAGCGCGAGCGGGACTCAGAGCTGGATTCCGATTCCGGTCTGAGAAATAAATAAAAGAAAAACACGGTTAAAAGAGAGTCCGCAACAAGGTTGAGAGAAAAACAAAAACCAAACCAAAAAAAAACATTGAATGGAAGGGCAAGCACACCGTTTGTAAGGATCGTAGGTTGGACTATCTCTCCTGGCATAGCTGAAGATGGAGCAAGAAGAAACAAAGTCAAACAAACTGGCAAAATAGTGGCCCGTAATGTGCTTTTTACATCACGCTTTTAAATATATATCTTTATTGCGAGTCCTCGATATATCAAGGTCATTCTGAAGAATCAGCATGCAGTTTCTCTCTAATAATACTGTAAAAAAAAAAAAAAAAGATGGTATTTAAAAAAAAAAAAATCTATCAAATAGAATTTAAAAAATGACAAGGACAAAATTGGTCACGGTGGACGGGCTCTGTATTGTATAGCTTCTGTTGATATGGATGTACCTGGGCGGACTGATTTGTCGTCCTTTAAGTCTTTTCTCTCTGAACTCTCTCCTCTGTCTGCGAGAACGGCGACCCTTAAATTAACAAACATGTCACATAAGGTCACAAAACACGCGTGCGCCCACACACATACACCTTCCTAGAAAGGACTTATCCTTACAGAGTACATGGCTTTCTCAGCCTCCAGCGCCTTGGCATGCTTGATGGCCTCCACCTCCTCTTTATCCTTCCTCAACATCCTGACGGGCACAATTACGACACACTTTTAAGTCAAGCTATGCATTGTCACACATCCATCATCGGTGTCAGACATAAACGGCAATGAGGAGGAAACCACTGCTTAAATCGTGGGAAACAGTGCCGTCTAGTGCCAATAAGGGGCAATACAAAGCAGCTACTGTATCCACTAAAAACAGATTGTTTTTACGCTGTTTACTGAAGGCAGTCAAGAACCTGAATGTTTGACACAGTCGAAAAGGAGCAGAGTTCAAATCTCAGCTCAGAGCTACATGTGTGAAGTTCTGTTGTGCCTCAGCGACCAGTCCAGGGTGTAACCTGTCTCTCTCTCAAGGTGAGCTGAGAGTCTCCAGCTCAGGGGTGCCCAGCCTTTTTTTCTCACGACCTGCTCAAGCAACCAACCTGCCGCGATTGACCCGTTATTGCCTGTGCACGCACTCACGCCATGACGAGGGACAACCATAATGGCCCCGAAACCGAAAAGTCAAGTCGATACTACAGTTTGCGAAAAGGAAATCAACATCCTACCTT
The DNA here is from genome assembly GCA_901007745.1 of Hippocampus kuda. Taxonomy (NCBI): domain Eukaryota; kingdom Metazoa; phylum Chordata; class Actinopteri; order Syngnathiformes; family Syngnathidae; genus Hippocampus; species Hippocampus kuda. Next base: position 7,240 of record CAAKHF010005703.1, read on the forward strand.
AATAGAGACCTGACATGGAGGCATGGGACGTTAAATAAAAAAAATATCATACCTGACAAAGTCTCCTCCTGCCATTCCGTAAGGAGTGGCTGTTTTGTTGAGCTCCGTCTCCTGCTCGTGGTTCAGCTCGTCAATGTCAACCTCCACATCTGTCAGTGCACAAGCACCCAAGCTATTTGGTCACCATCACTTAGTTCAAATTGTGTGCAATTACATTCAATTCATCAAGTGGATGATGGCCAAAATGCATGACACTAAAAGCTCCTCAATATCTATATTGATCTAATTACAGTACTCCGGCAGAACAATCATGACCCCAAATTACAACCAGCTCAAAGAAATACTTGGGCCGTTAGAAAGCCTGTCACTATGTTTTTAGAGCTCACCGATATCGGGGATGACCTCATCTTCTTCAGATTCGCTATTCTCCGAATTGTCTTCATCTTTGTCCGAAGCGGGGTCAGGGTCTGTCACGGTGCTGTTCTCATATGTGTAACCGATGGCAACCTTTTTCTCAGCCAGCCTGCAACCAGACAATCGCCACCGCTGGTGAGAAACGAGTGGTTTACTTACATGTATGTACTTGCACGTACTTGAGCACTGACCTTACTCCGTCACAATCGCGCTCTTTCTCACACACACAAAACGCACACACACACTGGGGTGAGAGAAATTATCGCGTATACTTTTTCTTCTCTTCTTCGTTTGGCTTCTGTAGCCCACCATAGAGTTCATCCACGTAGATCTGGTACAAACACTGCTCCTCAGAGACTGCAGGGGGACACCAGAGAGTTTAAGCACAACGCTGCATCATAAATACAGCCCCTAAAAGGAGCATTAATCAACAGTTACTGAAATATTTAAAGTGTTCATCACGATCTTGATTCAACAAGACAATTATTGTTCGCTCCTGTGCTGGATGTCAGAGAAAACATTACTGACTGTTGGCAAAGTCGTTCTGCACCAAGCCTCTGTAGCGCTCATAATTGCATTTCCTCTCCTCCATCTCCTGCTCTTGGCTTCTGAGGAGGCGGAACAAAACAAAAAAAACATAGTCAACAGGTAGGAAAGAACATCGGAACTGAAATATTTCATGTGTAGGACTCATGTAGCTCAAAGAAACAAACCCACATGTCAGTGTCTCTTATAAAAACGTGTAACAGAAATGAAATTGACGGGTAAAATATAGAGTGGATCTAAACTCACGGTGTGGTGATGAGTGGAGGCGTGTAGGTGGGGACGTAGTCTAGGTGAGCCCGCACGTCAAAACGGTCAATCATGTTACTGGCATCACCTTGCCATGGCATCCTTTAAGACACAAACACACAAAAGAATATCCAGTGAGTTACTTAAAATACCACAGCATATGAGAAAAGAAGGTTGGAAACAGAATGCATGAGCAGTAATGAGTGTTGTAATGCCATTATATTTTAATAACCAAAATTTTGGGATGTTCAATTCAAGTGTTTTCCCCTGAAGGATACCAGTATTCACTCCAGTACTCACAAATACAGCGTACCGATACCGATAGTAATTTTGATACCAATTGTTGTGTTCATAAAAGTGTGTGTGTGTGTGCATGTGTGTGTGTGCACGTCGCCCCTCCTTACATGTTGATGGGAGCCTCTGCAGCCAGAGCCACAGCAGGATCCAAATGGATCTTGTAGGCTCGACCATGAACCTGAAGGAACTGGGCCGGATCCTTTTTCTAAAAGGAGACAAAAAATGAGCAGATGCGAAAAGATTGTAACACCTGTGCCAACGTTGCTCCCAAAATCGCTTCGTGGTTGCCTCATGTTTCGAAATTTTTACAAAGCTAAATGAGTCAGCTCAGGTCAACACAAAAGGAAGCTACTAAACAAGACCGAGGGATGGAAAACCAAGCAGCGGCAAAGCAGAACGATTATCACAGCGCAAGCAAGTAACACTGTCACTTAAGATTAAGGTTGGACAAGTTTCAGTAAATTTCATGGCAAATATATTTTGAAACTTTTCTTTGTAACTGTTGGGAATGGGTCATTTAAAGAAATGGTATGGCATGAATATTAACATTGTTGTGTAATAAGCAGACATTCAGGACAAAAATACAATTAAAAGGTGTGACATTTATTTTGTAAGTCTAATTTTACAGCTATAAATATTTGAATGAATAATTGCTCTGTTTTAGAATGAAAACGCTCCCTCCTCTCAGAACATCAAAAAGTAACCAAAAAAAGTATCTCCCTTTTGGGGTTTTCAAGCGAAACCTCTGCTTTCTTGCGAAACCATATCGGGCAATATGGGCTCTTCATATTTAATTGTACTTGCATGAAATCCAAATGTTTTAAATCAGAATAATGCGACAATAAATTTGCCCCAACTACTGTAATTTAAGTCCCAAATTAAGAGCCAACATTCAATTTCATCAATTCCAGGTTTATTCACATTTATTATTATTATTATTTCTGTTCCCCTTATTCTGCATTGACTGGGTTTCCAATTTTGAACATTTCTCGACTTTTGCAAACCAACTTACGATCTTCTCGTAGTACTCTCGGCGGCGCTCGCCACGTCGCTTGTAGTCGACCATCATGCCACGGAGCTTGCGCTCGTGCTTGCGGGCCTCCTGCCACATGACGGCGCCGCTGGGGGTGGGGGCGCGGCGGGGCACGGTTGCTGCAGTGGGGAAAGGGAAAAGGAAGTTACCAGAATTTTTGTGGCCAGTTACCAGAATTTTTTTTCCACACTATTCCATCCATCCATTTTCGACTCCGCTTATCGCAGCAGTCTTTGGCCAGTAGTAGTACACCCCAAACTGGCTGCCAGCCGATCGCAGGGCGCATACAAACCATTTGCGCTCACTCACCCGAGTGGGAATTTAGAGTGTTCCATTCAACTGCCACGCATGTTTTTGGAATGTGGGAGGAAACCGGAGTACCCAGAGAAAACGGCCATGGGGATAACAGAACCCTGCACCTCTGCACTGCTAACCAGTCGACCGCCGTGCCGCCCCCACACAAGCCTTTAGACAACTAAATGATTTCATCGATTAATTTTCGGGCTGCAGCTACAGCATATTTTTAAAACCGCAAATATGTTCTAACTTGCGCATGCTAAAATCAACATGTTACCTTGTGTTGGAGCTTGTCGACACATGCTGTGTGGTACACGTCGACACACTCCATTTTATCTTCTTTTTTTTTCCATCATAAAATTATCCCAAACGTTTGACATACTGTCTTGACTTTTTCCACCTATCTCACTGCATCAATTTATTTCTACACGCAGTAGTGCGTGCGACTGCAGTAACTTTAGTCCATAGGGAAAAATGATCTCTGGGAAGCTTCGAGGCAGAGATTTTGCTTTGATTGTTTTAGTTATCGGAGTTGATGGATTTTTCATTACAGTCTTAAAAATGTAACTGAAGGGTGATCTTCTTGGCGGCTTTTGCAGTTCAAAGGACAACGCCCTTGCTTACAACACCGCTGTGATCAAAGAGAAACTAGTTTACAAGAACCCAGTCAGTGTTGAAAACCTTTCCAACCTTCCTAGCCACTATTTTTAATAAAAGTGACTAACCAGTTTATTCTCGCCAAGAAAAAAAGACAACCTGCAGCAAATCATTTTCACTTTTTTTTTCTGTCTGACAAGAGCCTCAGTGGAAGACAATCTTGGAGTCAATGATGCTGAACATTGTTCAAGACATGTCACCCGAGCTGTGCATTTCCACGTTGCAAAAGCAGGGATTTATTGACATGACAGAAACTTTTGACGAAATAAAATATGACAAAATCAGAAAAAATATTTCGTGTGAATGGTGGTGGTCGTGAATAAGAAGGAAGTGGGATTACTTGAAGCTGCGAATGTTGCTGTCATTTTGTGATAGAACTGAAACTGCTGGGGGGGGGGGAAAGTTTTCAAATAAAAGTCTGGTAGCATTATCTACGATAGACCGTGTTTTTAGTGTGCATAAATTAGGAAATGGTCACTTTTCGTAACTACGCTAACCGAAGAAGAACAAGTAATTACACGCCAATTTGCATGTGGAAACAGTTCAATTACAGCTAACCTCATTGCAATATTTAAACGCCCACTTCGTTCCTAGTCTTTCATTTCTTGAAACACATTTTGGAACAAACAGAAAAGTCAAAATGTTTTAAAAGCACGCAAAGGGTTTGTCAGAAGCCGCACCGATTTGACGGATAGCGCGTGTAGTCGCAGGGGGCTTTCACTGAGAGGCTAGTTTAGCTTAGCTTAGCTATCAGCGGCTGAATGCTTCACAGTAAATGAGAAATCAGCTGTCTACGTAAGGAATGGTACAAAAAGCATATTTAATTACATTTAACGTGGACAAGACCTACCTGTTTTAAGGGCAACAATTAGAAAACTGGATTAAAATTCGCTGAGCCAGAGAGGCCACCGTACACGCCTTCTTCCGTGCTACCTTTCTACCTCGTTGAATTTAACGGTGGTGGAAGGCAATGGTCCCCCTGCTGGACTTTGGCGTTACTACATTATCTTTGATTTAAGTGGGTTCATTGTTAAAAATAAAACGTCGATTATAATGTGAAAGACTAAATTTGAAAAAAAGCAAATTGTTTTTTAAAAATAATTTTAGACTGTAACCCCCTCAAATCCAAAATGTTTAAGCAAAACATTTTGGATTTATATTATCGAAACCAAAAGTACCGGTAGTCAGTTACAGATTAAATTAAATGAAATGTAATGCCATGACATTAAATATAAAAAATATTGAAGTTTAAAAATATAACGTGACTACTGTTATTTTTAAAATTATGTTTACTAACCCAATTATGTACAATTTTTTAAATGCGTATTTATTAATGAGGACATACCAAATGTTGAGCACGCCTGCTTTATGGTGCAGAGGTGCGGGATTCGATTCCGGCCCCGACCCATAATCTGTCTGAACGTATTTCACAACTTGGACAAAATTCAGATAGATTTTACCCACTCCAGATATTAAATTTGAAGCTTCTCTCCTGTGAGCATACATGTTGTCATGTGTGACATCCTGGGGCAGTGCCCCAGGGGCACACAGCAGGCTCCTGAGCAGAGCGGTTACAGGAAGTCCTACTTGACAGCTGCTGTTTGCGCTAGTCAAAGTTCATGTTTGTCACACCCACCTTGCCATTAACTGTCTTCTACATCCCCGCCGTCACAAAATGCCTTTCCTTTGTACACTGTCAGTTTGACCTGTAAAAGTTTGCGCAATATGGATTTTAGTTTTACCATACGTTGTAATGTATAGCTCTGACTTTTCAGGAAAAAAAAACCCCACCTTTTGCTAAAACTAACTCTAAATTCACATATATTATGAAATATTTCTATATTAGAATTACTATGAAAACCTGATTTGCAAGAGAAAAACAGAAGGCAAATTAATCGCATCTGTAAAAAAAAAAAAGAAAAAAAGGCATGCTTACTAGTGTTAACCAACAGTGTCTCAGAGCCTTAAGAGTGAGCAAAAAAAAATCCAACAAATGTTTTAGATCTCATTCATTACAAAATCTTGCATTCATTATTTAGTGCAAAGAATACATTTCTTTCAGGAAAAACTACTGTAATAAAAACATTTCAACAGACAGTATGTGTATATTTATTTTTTGATGACAAGAATAAATAGTATACAGTTAATAAATGTAAAATTGATTAGTTTATCTGTTGTCTCATTTTATGACGCAAAGATGTCTCCCCATTTCCTCTCATGAAAAGTTTGACATGCACAGTCAGTCCTCGTGCAATATAAACGGTAATGGCAAAGTAGGGTGTTGAATTCCAGCACCCATTAACACTACATGGAGCCGAGTCAGCCGACGTTATTTACAGAACTACAGAACAATGTCATAAATTCAGCGAGGTAGATTTGATTTAGACATTATTCTGAGAATATATGCTACAATCGACAATGCTCACATTGACATAAAATCCTCATATTCAGACTGGGGCATCCCTTTCTCTCTTTTTCTTGAGTGGTTACAAACCCAAAACAAATCCAAATGAAAGACTCAGCCTAATTCCGAGGACATTTTACGACTTCAGGTTTCAACAATCCCAAACTGTTAAATGCACTTTTATTACAAAACGATAGTAAAACAACAAGAGTGATACTCTCAGACTGATCCACGGTACAAAAAAAGGGAGGCATCAATATTTACAATAAAATTATGTACAAACTATCTTACAGGCAAAATGACAAAAAAAGGTATCATCACAGAAACAAGACAAGCAACAGTGTATGGTTTAAAAAAAAAATCATGAGGCTTTAAAGCACAACTCGGAGGATTGTGTCCTGACATATTTCCTGTATTGTATTGTCTTTCGCACGCAAACTCAGAACACAGAAAATGTGTTGGAAAATGAAGCTTCCTCCTTGTAAATAAAAGAAAATGCATACACTGTCTGCTTTAAATAATCTCACATTCATCCTGTTGGACTTTAAATAATCATCCATTCATTCGGTCATTGATGCCATTCTCAGATTTTTGGCCTGAATTATTGTGACTGAGACTGTTTCAGGCATGCGGAGGTCACTATGGCGCACTTCCACCAAAGGACACTTGACTCTGTATTTGAGGACCGTTTTGTGTTTGGATTCGGAGGGTTTGCTCAAAAAGGCTCAGATGGGGTCTGCAGTGCTGAACAACTCTGATTCCATAACTGCTGACCACTTTTGTTTTTTAACCTTGTCTACACCTGTTCATACACTGACTACTAAAGCAGGCTACAACACAAAATAATCAGGACGAATGTCAGCATTTTTCCTTTTCCGATCAAAAGTCAGCAAAGGCCCGATTCTCAGATTATTTTATCCTGTGGTGTGGGGTGTGTGAAAAGTAATTTTAAGTGAAGGCTATCGTAAATGTTAAATCCGTTGAATATTTATGATGGCAAATTGGTCGCACTGTTCTCATAGTTTACTCATAATGACCAATACAACACACCACACACAGAACACCATCTCCATCGACAGTCATGAGTCTTTTCCTTCAAACCAGGTCTGTCATAGTACCGGGAGTACAAGTACAGAGTATTAAAAGTTCTTGGAACTTTATGTGGAATTGCAGGTTGAAGTATGCAAGCTCATGACATCATCTGCAGAGTCTCAACAACACGATAGGCCAAACAAGAAAAGTGGACCCTGTGAGCGAGAGAGTGCAAAGTAAGCAGGAAAAAAAAAAATTAAGCCTCAGATTTCAAGGGTCACACTTGTAGCTCGTGGCTGTCTGTGCAGTGGATGCGGTTTAGCTTCTCCCGCTCCTGGTTGGAAATGTCCAATTTTGGAGCGGGGGCCTGCTTCAGCCCAGGGGATGACGAGTGTGAGGGGGCCGGCGTGGGAGGGAAAGTCAGCTCAATTTCCTCATAGCAGTGCGGGCTAACGGCGGCGGCGGCGGCCGTGGTGGGCGGCGTCTGAACCAGCGGGATGGCAGGAGGCGGAAGGGGCGGGGGGACAAGGTGGTCCAGGTTTCGGATGAGGTTGACATACTCCCTCTGGTTGTTGATGGTGCCCTCCTCCGGCGGGACGGCATGCTGCTTTTTCCGCTTGTGCTGCAGGTGGGAGAGGACCAAGGCACACGCGGTGCAGCCGCATACCATCACCAGTGCTGGAACGCCCAACAGGACCATGTAGAAGCTGATGCCACCTTTTGTGTCTGACATGGCACCTAGGAGGGGGTGGCAAAAATACATGAAATATGAATCATGACAAAAACTCCATCACAACAAAAAATTTGTAAATTTCCCTTCGAGTCTATCAATATAACCATCTATCTATTGATCTTTCCATCGTCTTACCTGGACAGTGAGGTCCAAAACAAGGGCTCTTTTGGCTGAGGCACTCGTTTCCACGGTAACCCTCTGGACAGGCACACATGTAGTTGCCATCGATATTGTGACAGGGCATCCCCTGCGAGCAGGGGTTGGGGTTGCACACATCCAGCACAGTCTGAAATAAAAAGTAGGGTGTTCACAATGACAGGAAAAGAAAAAGAACATTCACATTTGCTGTTAGTCTTGCAGCATAAAAAAGAGCAATGGGGCCACACTGAAAAAGAAATGCTATTAAGAAATCGTTTTAGAATAAAGTTGCATGTCTTTGAGAATGTGGACATGATTTAAGAGTCGTACTTGTATAAAGAGAAAAGGGCATATATTTTTTAAATTTTTGGCATATTTTCAAGTTTACGCTTATAATTTTATAAAAGAATAAAGTTTTCCTCGTTAGAGAATACATCAATATATTTTCAAGAAAAATTGTGCATTTTCAAGGGGGGAAAAATGACATGGTGCTACGAAGATGTAGTTGCATATTCAAAAAAATTTGGGGTGGGGGCATTGTTGAGAAAACATTTTGTGGAATAAAGTTGTGCATTTCTTAGATTAAAGTAATAAAATTGTATATATTGCATCCATGTTTTAATCTGTTTATCGCAAGCAAGAATAATATTTTTTTTAATTTAGATTTTTTTTAGATTTTATAAAAAGTTGCATATTTACAGTGTGGTGCCAATACTCCTTGATAGCTAGATACATACACATTATTTGTATTATTACTATTAGTCGTAGAATTGCCATGACTAAATGTTCCAGAATGGTTTGGCTTAAGAAAAAACTCCCTGCCTAGCTGCCACCAGGCCACACAAGAAAAACATCCTATCTTGCAAATTGCTCTATCTAACACACTGCGAGGCTTTACCCACCTCACAGAAGATTCCAGAATACCCCAAAGGGCAGTCACAGGCGACGCCACGTTCATCCTTCTCTGTGCAATGCCCTCCATGCAGACAGGGGGCGCTATCACAAAGGTTGAGGCGAAGTTGACAGTTTTTTCCCGAGAAGCCAGGCGGGCACAAGCATCTGGATCCCGACATCTGTTCCTTTATGAGGCAGTTCAAAGTCCCTTTTGTGTTCAGTTTGTGGACATTTATGCAAGAAATATACTGACTCACCTCACAATGTCCCCCGTTGAGACACAAGCCCTGACAGCTGTTGTTCCCTAATGCAAAAAAAAAAAAAAAGTCATACAAATACATAATGATTTACAACAAAATGCACTTTTAAAAACGTCGGCAAGTTGCTGTGAAGCTGATAAATGTTACACTCACTGATGTCACATTTTGACCCCGCCCATCCAGGAAGACAATCACACAGGTATCCACCAATCAGGTTGCGGCATGAGCGGGCATGGACACATGTTTTCATTTCACACTCATCTGCATCTAAAGGGAGAGAAGATGAAATCAGTGTCATAATCAGACATTATGACAGAAAATGAATTATGCGCCCAAATGAAATAGTTCTCAAACAATTCCTGGCACAATTGGCGGTGCGGTGCTGCGGCATTGACAGATAGTGGTGGTGGAGTGATTTCACAATGACAACAACAAGAGATTTTGGCGCAGTTGTAAGATAAATGACAAGGAGAAAATGGTGGGGGAAAATGATGAATGCAGTTTCCCAGTCCCCCAAGCTCCGGGACACAAGACCGACGTGACGTGATAAAGAAGGCACAGTGATCAACACGAGTTTGGTTGAAAGCGGTACGGACATGATATCAGAATTTAGCACAACATTGAAAATGTTAGCTTTATATAAAAATCAAGCAAATAAGACACACATGCTTCACTTGTATCACAAATCTCCTCTGCATTATACGCAAAGATGGGGATTTCTATTGGAACTACCGTATTGGCCCGAATATAAGACGGCCCTGATTATAAGACGACCCCCTCTTTAACATTTAAATATGTAAACTAAAGTGCAATCACATTCGTAAATGAATGGCTTCTGTTTTTTGAAACGTAAATTACATCATAACTTCTCCTCAGCTGCTGGTTAACCTGGCCGATCTTCGACCCACTTTACTCCAGATTGTCACTACGTTTCTCCATTTTCTGTTGTCTCTTCTATTATTTTCTTCTCTTTTCTTTCTTATCGCTGTTTTTTATTTTTCTTCTTCGTGCTACCGCTATTTTGATTTTTATTCTTCATGACAGGGGTTCACTTTGGCCTGGAGAGTCAAGTTCAGCATTCGCTTCAATGATATCTGGCGCCATCTAGCGTCGTGAATGGGTATAATGTCTAGACTTCGAATATAAGACGACCCCCACTTTTTCAGTCTTATTTCAATGCAAAAAACACCGTCTTATATTTGGGCCAATACAGTAATTTACTTCCAAACCACTCGGAAAAGGCAGCCGGCTACTTCCTGTTATGGAGCCTAGCAACCAGTGCCAAATATAGACACACATGCGCAGCAGCACTTCTTCTGCATACCGAGTGCCAAGAGAACCATGTGCGATGTGAAAAGTTGGGGCACTAGTAGTCAGTTTGCCACTGTATAATGAAATCATGCTGATCTTGTCTCTTTGTAGTCAGTGTGAGTCCGTGTCTGGGCTTGTTATAATTCTGTTATGTGAAACGGCAACAGGTTGATCGAGACGTTAATTGTACCTTCTGACCTTTCTTCCTTTCTCGTGCACGCGTATTTCATTGTTCTGCCTGTAATTTATGGAAGGTGCCGTATGTGATATGTATGTGATTTATGTAAAAAACACGTCCGCGTGGGAGTGACTACTACAATATACTTCCTCAGTGGGAAGCGCCCTACCAGTTTTTCTCTTGAGAAAAAAAATAAATAAATGGCACTGGTCCACCTCCAGTACGAGCTCAGGTCATTTATCACTTGACTTGGAAAGAAGTGCCTATGTGTGTGCAGCTACAGGGGATTATCAAGTGTCAGAGTTATGTATCACTTTAACACATTTGAGTAGGAGGTTCCATCACGGTGAAAAATTGTTCTTTTTTTTTTTTTTTTATATGTTGTAATCCCCAGCGAGCTAGTGAGTGTGTACTACGTGTGTGTATGTGCAGCCTGACTGTACACAGTGTCCCCTCCCTGACAACCATCTAATATATGAAGGCCCAGAGGAACATGCCTGTCAGTGTGAATGAATGCAACATTCTGCGCGAATGCAGCCCTGAAGGGTCAATGATGTTTGCGGATTAAAATGAACAGCTCACCACTCGAGTGGGGGAATATATGAACACCTTCCCCTTGTTGAAATGCTGCTTTGCTGGCTGTGAGCAGTACAGCGCTAATTTAACTTGTTATTAGCAGCTATAAATGAAGGATTAAAAAAAAAATGATGCTGAAATGCATGTGAGGAGGCACTGAGGCTCAGTAATGAGAGGATTTCTCAAATCAAGTGCGAGTTCATCTGAAGTTCATCAGAACTTCAAATTTTACAGTCAGCAAATATTATGGCTCTTTATGGGTTCACATACATTACATTTGTGATTGGTGTTCATGAACTCATTAAATCCCAGCCATTTTCACTGGAGCAACCCCCTCAATCCCAGCGTTTTACTGGATTTTGACTGATCTTGCAAGGCCCACAGAATATTTGGTTCTAATGCTATATAAACATGGAGCCTACCAAAATAAAGTTTGGACTCTCTTGTTTCAGCAGGAAAAATAATTTGTTTCTATCTCGTTCCATTATTCAGCAATCGGCATTACAAAATGGCTAAGTTTCATGAAAATGGCGATTCCTGTGCAAAAAAACGGAGAAAAAGAGCTTTTTGTAAAAGCATGCATTTCAAGCACGTGAGACACCACTGCCACCTACTGGCCGCTTTTTTTTACATGATGTACAATGCAAACGGCTTATTCTCATTCACAGATTGCATCAGAACCTCCTCCTCTCTATGACACAAAAAAAAGACTTCGACGTACAAGTACGTCCTTGGTAGGCGGGGCCTAATTTTAAAAAGACGTACAAGTACGTCTTGTGGAATTAAAGAGTTAAAGAGTAACAGTATACTGTATAAAATATACAGTACATAGTATATATGGTATATCTTAAAATGTGTTGTCTATGGGAATCTCTCAGTTTGACGGCCCCACTAAGAACCATTCCAACAGCGTTCCAAACATGGCTGCTTGCCCAGTAAGGCTTTAATATTGACCCACTGACCCAGCTGGCACGTTCTGCCGCTCCATCCAGGCGGGCAGAGGCATTGGTAACCTCCTGGAGCCTCCTGACAAGTTGCACCCGGTCCACAGGGATTTCGGTCGCACTGCCTCACCGCTGCAACGAGAAAACGTCGATGAACTACTGATCAAAGAAATGTTGTGTGTGTTTGTCTGTATGTGTGCGTAGCATGTGCAACGCAATCATGTGGATCATATGATTTTGAACTATGCAGACACTTCATCAGTCATCAGATTGAATGTGTTAAAATCCTACTTCTCATGTCATATAAAAGTCTTTCTGTATCCCATCCATCCATCCATCCATGTTCTGACCCGCTGTTATCCTCACAAGGGTCGCGGGGTATGCTGGAGCCTATCACAGCCATCTTCGGGCAGCAGGTGGGGGATACCCTGAACGTTTGCCAGCCAATCGCAGGGCACACAGAGACAAACCACCATCCACACTCACACCTAGGGACAATTTTGAGTGTTCAATCTGCCTGAGATGCATGTCTTTGGAGGAAACCGGAGTACCCGGAGAAAGGCCCGGGGAGAACATGCAAACTCCACACAGGGAGGCCAGAGCCGGGATCGAACCCACGACCTCTGCACTGTGAGGTCGACGCGCTCACCATTGGACCACCGGGCCACCTTTCTGTATCCCTCATAACCTTTTCCCATTTTTGTAACCTAACAACCGGAGCTGAAACTGACTCCAACCCTCGCGCAATAATAAGCCAACCTCTGCTCGGACAACTAAATAGGCATTTCCAAATAAACACAGAAGACTTTAATTATCACTCAGAGATGCAATCCACGTCCAAGATGTGCTGCGGGCACTCAAGCATCAAACAAAAGCAAAACGAAATGACTTCTTTGTTGGTGGGCTTGTCTCACTTTTGTCATAATAATAACAATTTTAAAAAAACAAAACATCTTGTCGTTGTGTATACAGTACACGCCGGCAAATCCAAATGGCGAGGAACATCAGGGATGTGGAACATCGCTTGTTTACTGTCTCAGCTCTGACGTACAATAACCCGTGCTGTCCAATCTCGTCTGCGACACACACACACACACACACACACACACACACACACACACACACACACACACACACACACACACACACACACACACACACACACAATG
>CAAKHF010005704.1:7479-18460 GCA_901007745.1 Hippocampus kuda
TTTTTTTTTTTTTTTTTTACTATGCTAAGTACACAGACTTGAAGTTGTGTTATCATTTATGGAATTTTTATTCAAGATTTCATAGAGTGTACTGTTGAGGCCGTTTGCTTCTACTGCAACTGAGAACTTGACACTGATTGAGACGTCGGTCCCTTTCACATTGTCTTCTCCTCTCATTGGTGCATCAGAGGCAAAACGGCACAAGTCAGACTTTATTCACATTTAGCCTGAAGACAAGTGTTGAAGTAGAACAGAACATTGCCATCAAAGTCGATTCAGCCAACTAACTGAGCGCCTACGTCAGCACCAACATCGGAGACATTGACAATTGCCTTCAACTCAGACGGACGTGGGCAGCGAGTCCTGGGTGTCAAACTTCTCATTTTAGTCACGGCTTTCCATTCCGTGCCTCTGATACAACATCCAAAGCTGAAGAATACCCACTTTGCCATCCCACATCAGTACCTTACAGACCGGAGAGAAACCTGAGCCAAGCTGTCTCACTCACTAAACAGTGTCATGGTTAAAGAGGTAAAAGGTGAAATATGTATTTCTTTGTGGAGATGAAGTTGTCACAGTATGACTTTGTTTATTCACATAAACACACAATGTAAAATTTTCTGTCCTTTCCGTGCACATTTTCACGTAGCGGTTTGTCTATTCACGCTTACACACATTGTAAACATCTCTTTCTCCATTCATTTCCACACATAACACAAACATCTGTCTCAGGGGGAAACAATTACTTCAATCCACGCATTGACAATGTCAAAGTTGGCTTTCAGCGTAAACAGCAACACCAGCTTCATGAGTGCAAAAACCAACAAAATAACCCCCAAGGACTACAAATACAGACCAGTAAATCACCATCATTGATTTTGCATGAAACAGTTTCCAAATGAGTTCATGTGCCATGAAATAGTTTAAGATAATTGATATCGGACTTGTATGCGTGTGTTTGTGCAAGTAAGCCGAAAGACTTCACGATGCTGTGGAAGCTTTCTGTTAGCACTATGGAATTATCGATTTGCGCCTTTTGTTCCCGGTGGTGGTGGTGGTGGGGGGGGGGGTGCGTGTGTATCTGTGTGCGCACAAGTGTATATGTGAGTGTTAGAGCGGGAGATTGATAGCATTATTGATCTTTTCCTCACACGGTTACAGTAGACTTAAAGCTACTCCTCGACACACATTTACAATGCGCATACGGGTGCAAAACACCCACACGCACAGTGGCCAGCAACAATTTAAATCTGAATGTTTATAATTGTCACAGTACAACATCAATTCGTAGTAGTATTTACTATGTTGTAATAAAATGATATGAAATGGTACACATGCTCTATATGTCGGCACTTTAGTAGTACTGTTTGGCAATAGCAGCTTTTGCATTTTCTTTTATATTTAAGGCAAAATTGGAAGCACACAGAAGGGTCGGTATTCCTCCAGAAGGCACAGAACAACATAATGTTCATGTTAGTCAATTCTGCATCCGCCTGGTGAATATAAGACCTGATTTGCTTTCTACCATCTCCTAAGGGAAATATCTGAATTTAATTGCTCTGCTTTCTTCAGCGGCTAGCTCCTAACATTGTCTTCCATGTGAGGCTGATGGGAGCGGGGAACAAACAGCACGAGGAAACGCTTGTTAATCAATAAGCTGAAAAAAAAAAGTAAGAAAATGAGACCCTAATAGGGTCAATGTTATATAGGGCCTATATGGCATCAGATCCTGAAATCTTTCTGATCTTTTATTTCAAATGAGCAAAGAAAGCCAACATCTCGTAAACCCGGAGGGATAAAAATGCTGTCAAAGACATTGATGCTTCACCGAAACACAGGTCACTGCTCTGTTACTGACGTTTGTCTGAAATATACGGATAAACAACAGTCAAGCATATTTAGACCTGTGGGTGAAGCGGCAAGAAAGTAAACTCTGAGCTGACAGGTGACATTTGCAACAGTGCTGTGACAGGTTTCCATTTCAAAGTAGTTCAAAGAATAGAGCTGATGTAATTTCACACTGATTTGAAGACCCGCTGTGGCATTTCTGTCGGTCATGTGTAAACGCGCACACGGTGCCTCGCCACTAATGTAGCGGTAAATAAGAAGCAGGATGGACTTAGACCTCCAGTCAGTAATCGGCATAAGGCGACGGCAACAAAATATATTCTGCTCACAGAGTAGGCTTCCATTTATGCCTCCTTTTTTATTTATTTATTTTTTTGCTTCAAATTAAAGCATTCCTATGACACTTCTGTCTGATAAAACAAAATGGCATCTCATTAAAAAAAAAAAAAAAGAAATTGGTAATAAAGGCTTGTTTGAATCTCCATCATGTAAATAACTTTCAATCCGATGCTATTTGCAGAAGACGCCTTTTGGCTAAATAATTCTTTCTATTCAATGATTGGGCCGAAATACCCGCACACACACGGATCATAGACAACGTCCAAATAGTTTAATTTTTTTTTTTTTTTTTTACAATTGGAAGCCATGCAAGTGTGTACGATGTAAAGAGATACGCTGAAGTCGGGAAATCATGTACATCCGCTAAAAAGGCATGTCTTCGCATTTCTTTATTTTGGGTGTTTTTTTGGGCGGCACATTTTCATAATGAAAATGTGCTCGGAAAATGGATGGATGGACACATTTTATCAAGCACGTGGAGGCAGCAATTTATAACAGCGTGTTCTGATTTATTGACAAATGATGATTTCCTTTCATTAAAATGATTACTGCTATGCCAGTGATGAAATTGCAGATGTTAGTTTTCACTCTCCGTAACAGTCTGCTCACTGGAGTGATCAATATTTTTATGCTAGCGATGGATCAAATGAGTTTGTGTAATGTGAAAAAGAGGTCACTTTAAGAGGCCGGCCTTCTGAGAGTTATCATCCACACTCTGCAGCTCCACAGAATGTTTTATCATCTGCCAGCTGACTCTTCTGTGGGCCACAACTTTACTGTTTTAATTCACTCCGCTGCTCTTATCTTTGAAAAGCTCCGATAAACTCACAGTGTGCTCTTAAAAACTTCACCGGCGAGGCTGCTTCTCTTCCTGTCCGCCAAGGTCATAATTCCTTTTAAGTGGCGACGGTGTTATTAGCGGCAGGAAATAAATGTACTCGCTTCTCTCCCAAAACACCAAACAATCAATTATGATGGCATTAGTCATCCAATAACAGTGCGCTTTGATTCAAGTTTCGATATCAATAACATCAATGATGATGCATCTCTCTTTTTCGGTCAAATAAACCAACCCCTCCATTTATATGACTGTCAAGAACATAAATTAGTTGCTTTTTAATTAAGCCCATATTACTATTTGGAAGAAGGATTTTGAGATTTCATCATGTTTTATGTTGTCAGTGTTTTGCATAAACATACCAACTGATTCAATGACTGGATGTGGAGACAGAATATCAACCTGGGCATTGTTCATGAAAAACTATGGTTCAAGATGCTTGGCATGAAATTATATGGCACCTAAAATTGTAATCTCAAGACACACTACATGAGGAACAAGGAAATCCACACTCTGTCAGGAAGACACCTCAAACGCAGCCTGTTCATGACTGTAACAACACAAACGGAAATGCAGTGGTCCCTCATTTTTCGCGGGTGATACATTCCAAGATCCCCCGCAGTAAATGAATTTCCACAAAGTAGAGGTTGAGCTGTATTTATTTGTTTATTTTTTTTTTATGTTATTTAGGGGGAGAGGGGTTTACACCCCCACACGGTTCCGTAAATGTAACTTTTAAAATGCAAAAAATAAATACCGAGCTGCTAATTATTGTGATGAGCTGTTTTTTATGGTCTTGGGTTTGGAAAAACAACCCCCCCCCCCCAAAAAAAACAAAAACAAAACAAAAAAAAGGCTTTTTCATTGGAAGAGAGAAAATTCGCAAGAAAATATGGCAAAATAGCAATATGTGAAGTTCTGGTCACAAATGAAAATCCGCAATGGAGTAAAGCCGCACTATCTGAACCGCGAAGTAGCGAAGGGAGCACTGCACTCTGAGGAAAACATGTAGCGAGTCTTGGCTTTGGAATAAAAGTATTTGGAAATGTCTTCACTGAATAGGCGAGGCATTGTGGCAACAGCGGAGCATGGCGACTTGCTATTCTCTGAAATGTAGCAGTGTCTGCCAATGTAGCAAACAGCTGGCCTCATTTGCATAACATCCCTAAGGCCGTCAAGTCATAAGCAAGACATGCACACAAATACATGCACAGACGTGAAACGATTTATTATAACACCACCTGTATCATTTAGGTATCGCTTCTGTATATCATCTCGATTTTTAACTTTTTTTTTCTTTTTTTTGCCTGGGGTAGGATATGCTTCAAAACGTGTACTTTCACAAGTATGTTTGGACAAACAAATAATGCAATGCATTGGATTGAATCCTCAATGGGTGCCATATTCAGATTTGATACAACCTAACCCAGAGAGCTCCTTCTGCTCCTGAATAACGCAGCAGTTAAGTAGTGTGTCACGTATTGTAAGGATGCTCAAGCAGCATGAATGGAGACAGCGTGTCACAAGAGCCTTGCTTTATTTCTCGTTACACGGCTGTTTCATGGAAAGGCGTGGATGGTAAATGACTGCGGTTATTTAGCATACTGTACACTATGACTAAGTGTTTTCCCTGGGGATTACCATTACAGCAGTGGATTAGCTGCAATCATCAGCATTGATTTTTGCCATCACTGCGAGTCTGAAGGTGTATAATATTGACCCTCAAAGAGCTCTCATACCAACTCAAACTCGATTTCATGTCCTCTCTTTTGGACGCTCAAGAGGCTGGTGAGATAAAGCGACTGTTATCACACTGCTGAATAAGAGGTTGCTGGTTCAAGAAGGGGCAGGGCAGAGCGCTCGACACACTGCGGCTCCTGGTGATGGTGGTCTAGGGGTCGCGGTAGTAATTCTGTGGACTCTCACTGCAGGTCTCCGGCTCGTCTATGTACCTGATAAAATGGTTGTGCGGCGATGTGTTCGAGGAAGCTTTTGCATACTAACCATACTATATTACAGTATTATTATTATTATTATTATTATATTTTTTTTTTGATGAAGAGAAAAATGTAAGCATCAGACCAATGTGTGGCATTTACATGAACTATATCACATCATATTTCATATCAGAGTGGGGGTGGATGATATGGGCTTGAACGAAATCGTTATTGATTTTAAAAAAACCCTCTAATGATCTGATCAAGGGCTCTGCAAATTGCTTCAAAGATCGACTGCAAAACATTGTACGACAATATTCTACGGCAATATTTAACAATGAAGAACTTTTTTCTTCATTGTTAGAATTATGACAAGGCTAAAAAGTGCGTTTTCATTGATCTTATTGTCAATATTTCTGACCATTTATTTCATCCAGGTTCTCCCTAATGAGAGATAACTGCAAAGTTTGATGTGGAGTATGCAATGATTTTTTTTTAAATATGTATGTATATATTTGATATTTGGTAATTATGCCGCATATGTCACTCTGGAATATCTAGTCCGTGGACGTTTTTTTTACAGATCAGTCATAAACAATCATAAATATTCAGTTGTTATCACTGTGATTGCAAAAACATTTGAAGTGACTACAAATGCAACCGCAATCAATTCTAACAGTTTCTAAACCGTTCCAACACATGTGAAATAGTTGCAAATGTAGCTTTGATGCAGAGTATGAGCATGTAAAAACTGAATGTTGGGCGCATATCGAACATCCGGCCCACTCTTACTGTACCCGTTCTCATAAATGTCAGTCATGATGTCTCGCCAACGTTTACTTGCTTTGTGAATAGTACAGTGCACATGTGCTCAAATTAGCGACGGTTTTATGAATGTGTTGCTCAGCTTGACTTTTCTTTAGCAATTGTCGCGCTTGTGGAGTTGTGTAATCCTTCATATGGTTTGTGGTTGAACAGACTTATCGGTGAATTGCTCTTCACGGCTTAGGATGCTTTTTTTTTGGACCAACGGCAGTCATCTCAAAAGCCGAATCGTCCATATTTGAAACAATGTCACGTTTACCTGGGATGCTGTCACGGAGTCATGGGACAAAACCCTGCTGACTGATTTGCGTAATGCATACTTATAACTTCCTCTCCCTCTGCCATCTCTTCCTGCTGATTTACCGAATGAGAATTTCATCGATCAATGGTCCCGTTTTTTGGAGACGGTATTAATACTCGATAATGTAAAATAGAACATCGCGAAAGCAACTTTGACGATAATATCGAGGACATCAGAGTAAGATAAAGCCTCATGGACTGTAACTATGAAGAGATTTAGAGTCTTCTTGTAGTGATTAATGATAAAATGTGGGGTTCAACTATTCATTTCAAAGCTCAATTGAACTTTTTACTTTACTACTTCTCCTTCATGTCAAGTAAACAAAGCAGAGAAAACGTTGTGAAAGTAAATATTTCTGTTTGTTAGCCCACTTAATTGCAAGTTAGCAGGCTACTTCCTTGCAGATGATGTGCAGTCAGTCGTTTAAGTGTCGGGGGCCCTTCACCAGGAAACACTGGGTCAGTGCGTGAGTGAGAGGCGGACACCATCCCTTTCTGGAAGATTGCATCCATGATCCTGCTGCAATCTCATCCTTTGGGCCGAGTATAAGTGTTGAATATGGATCGTGTGGAGGCTTTGTCCTCCAACCTCCTTTTCCGTGGATGGATTGACAGTATTCTAGTATTCTGCCCCACGTGGCCTTTGAAATGAAGCCTGGGAGAGCTCACTGGTTAGCATCCCTACAGATGTGTAGGCTTCTAAATCATTGCATCATTTTGCCCTCTGCACACACGTGCATTTTTCCAACGATTTAGAGCTGACCTATTTTGTGTATTATGTGGGGTTTTTTTTCCGTTGGATTCTCTAGGATTTAAATTTAGAATGCTATGCAGCATAAATCAAATTACTGATAACTGATTGATATGATAAGGGATTACACACGTTCCGTCAATTAATATTAATTCCCCAGGATATGAAGGTGGTAAAACATCAGATTTGATGGTCTTGACTGGTCAAATATGATACATTACAAAGCGACTTCATTTGAGACAATAAAACCGAGACCAAACGGCTTGTAAAATATCAGACTCTTTCATAACAGCTTATGTCTGGTGCCCATAAAAACATGGTAATAAAAATCTTTATTGCCCTCGGCATTACAGGACAATTCATGGAGAACCCCTGCTGCTAGCGTGCTCATATTATTCATTAGGTTCTGATACAGACCAGTGGCTGCTCCCGACTTTGTGTACGTGGTAGGGCCTCTTAAAAAATATGCTCCGCTGGACTCGGCATTGCCAGTTTGCCAATCAGAGCATGGCTGCGATATGCAAATGACGCGTGTGCACACACACACACACACACACACACACACACACACACACACACAAGCACAGTGGGAGGAGTGTTTTGATCTAGCAGGGCTATTAGACATTTTAAAATCCTATGAATATAAAAGAGAGAGAGAGAGAGAGAGAGAGGAGGGAAGTTAAGAGAAGGGAGATGAGAAAGGTGAGAGAGGATGGAGTGGAGAAAGAAAAGGGAGAAGTGAAGGCATGACAATAAAGACAAGAGTCTCTTGATTTGACTCTTGTGTCGAACTAAATACAGTCACAATCACGTGGAAGGCAGACTGACTGGATATCTTTGACTTCAATTTGTACTTTCATATGTATTCTATATTTCATATAGTAGTGTCGTGGTGCATGGTGGAGGTTTGGTTCCTGGCCCGTACTCCCAACACCCTGACATTGGGCCTTGGGTTTTGAAAGAGGGAGTCACATCGCGGTATCTAGTCTTATGTTTTTAAAAAACAAAAACCCAAACATATATTTTCTGTCCCAAACAAATGTGACTTTATCTGTTATTTTAATTTCATGGTCACAAAGCTAAAAGTTTACGGCAGGAGGTTGTGTTTTTGCCTGCGTTTCGAACTGTACTTCACATTTATGGTGCTGCTTCTCTACCTACTAAAAGGTACTCAAAACGCTTAAAAGTGTCACCTCATTCATCCAATGATTCATGCAACCGACTGCCATGAAGATGCAGCAAGAATGGTTGAGAACTTTGCTTAAAGGCCTTTGCGACTCACCTCTGTTCTGACATGTTTAATAACACAACTGTATTCATTTTCTACAGACCTGTTTGGCTTGTAGCATATCCTAACTGACTGGTGGGGTTCATCACATGTCTAGTGGCAAGTATCGCCAACCGTTCACACCAGCGGACAATTTTGAACGTTCACTTCTACTCCATGTATCCAATATTATCTTATTACGAGAGTTGCACTGGCCATGTATTTGGACAAGGCTAATTCACACTTTTGTATATCTCACGCACATGCGTGCCCTTCTTCGTTGCTTCAGCTGCAAGCTCGGCAAATGCAAAAAAAAAAACAAAAAAAACCCCAGCGCTTTTGTGATCAACATTTCCTCTTACAGGACATGCTTGTAATTGTCGCATGTACGCCACACTGTAGCTTCCGTCTAGAGCACGCAGAATGCCGAGGTTGGGGTTTTCTTCCAATTTTTTTTTTTCTATGGATATTGATCACCTTTCTATCATGACATATTTTGCTCCTATTGCCCAGCCCTAGTTGGAAGTATGCATATCAATATATGTTGTTGTTTTTAAGTAGATACCCACAGTGGATAGAGTCCACAGTCACATGTAATGCAACGATGGATGATCGGATGTGTGTGATTTCATCAACAAGTTCAATTCCAATACCATATCTGTTATCACGTTTTTTAAAATCCTAAAATAAGCATTCCCCCATTCTCAAAAAATCTAATTGTACTCTGGAGTGTTTGAATGGGGGTGGGGGGCATGCTGACGTTCACAGAGAGAAGCTGAGGCAGCTAATGGGGCGATTAAGAAGGAAGAGAGTTGTTCTTGAGAAAAATACTTGTGTTGGATTATTTTCCCTTTTTATGAGCTTACCGAGTACCAACTAGTGGTTTACGTTTTAGCTTCTAACACCCTCAAATCCCCCCGATTTAGACCTTAGAATTCGTGTGTTGAGGAAGTGAGAGGAAAGATCATAGAAAAAAATGGAGAATGAAGATTAATGACAAGAAAAATACAATTCAGTACTGGTAATACAATAAATTGCATAACCTGGATAGAGATGATGGTAAAATAGTTTGATGCAATTCTATTTTTTATTGGTGCACTTTCCACCATATGTGCAGTCTTTTCCAATGTTACTTTCCATAAAAACACTTCATCTCAGCTAATATGATATTCAAGTAACAGTGCGCCACAATATTTGAGACAATTTGTGTATGCGGGCCGTTTACAAATCACATTGGACAGTTGACGACGTGCAGGTGACGCCAGAGAGAGCAAACAAAGCGCTGCAGCAGTTCAGCTGATTCGGAGAACAAATGTGAGATGGTGTTACGAGCTCCTTCCCATTTGTGGTCCTGTGATAATGTCTGTGTATAAAGTACAACATGAGTGCTTTGGGTATCAATTTAAACGCTCCCACAGCGCGCATGTGAAGTCACGCTGTCCTTATAGCTCTGAGCCTGAGTGCTTTGTTGGCACGTCCGACACTACTGACACATCTCTGCTTGTTCAGTCCTTGTTCCACCCCTTTTAATCCTTGTGCCTCGCAGGTACACTTCCTGTACACCTGCATGCGTTGTGTTGCAAAAGCAAATGCATGCCATGCATGGGTTTCAAACCTGTGGCATGCATTTGTTTTTGCAACACAACGCATGCAGGTGTACAGGAAGTGTACCTGCGAGGCACAAGGGTTAATTGCGTTTCTATGAGAAGATATCAAGGAGGACAATTTCTATTGATGAATGTTAAAAATGTGACATGCCAAATTATACAACTGGTGAATGATGACCTCAGGCTTGCATTGACGGGTTATGTCCAATATGACTGTTCATGCCGCACTCATATGGCAGCTACTCGATGGGTATCCGATTTTTGTACCGCAAGGAAATTTTGAACGTGTAGAACACTAAAGGCGAACGAACGTCTGATAAACATCTAGCGACTGTTTGGCGAGCATTTGCGGCGTTGAACGAACCCTGACAAGAATGCGAAGGCAGCGAAATGGCGCAAACACTCAGAAATGTGGCTCAGTCGGACAGGGTCCTAAGCACTGTAACTGTACTGAAGTCTCTCTCAAAAAAAAAAGAGAAAGAAGGAAATCACATGAGCTACACTGATGTTTTTGCACGACAGCTATTTGGCATCTGAACATTTTTGCAAATTTGGAGAAACTGTCGGAAAATTGAGGTCATGAATCATAAATGCTTTTCATTGTATTTTTCCACTTTTTACATAAAGCAACTTTTCTTGAAAATAATTGCTCAAGTAAGATGTTAACCTGTAATTTATAACTTCCATTTGTGATTGTGTTCTTATATGTGGTTTGAAACACATCAAATATGGAATTCTACACAGAGTGTGTCTTATTCTGTTATTGCCCAAATTAACCATCATCCACATGGACACGAAGTCACATCCAAATCCAAAATCAGTCATATGAGAAACTTTTATTTGAAATGTAAATATTTTTCATCGTCATAACTACTAATCATTACCTCATTGACCCATTATCTTCACAACCGTAGTATTATTTCACACACGCAAACACATGCGTGTACATGCACATACACACACTTAAAGATGTCGTCCAGGTGAAAAAATTTCTTTCTATTAATTGATGGCAAATGCACCCCGTGTTATGGAGAGAACTATTTGAAGTCAAAGTTGATAAATGTGAGTGAATAAACAAATACAAACTGCTGTTTTATTGTACTGCTGATGACCCTCCATCACCCACCCGCGGTCTCCCTTTCAAGAGCCACTTATTTAGTTGGTAAAAAGGCATCATGCGGAGAACCACACACAGAGACCACACAAACACACATACACACACACACACACACACACACACACACACACACACACAATACATTGGAACCT
>CAAKHF010005704.1:18693-31520 GCA_901007745.1 Hippocampus kuda
TATTCCATGTTCATGTTGCAACAAATAATACAAGAACACGAAGACACACAGACACACACACACACACACACACACAGACACACACATTCTGCCAAGAGTGCAAATCAAATACGCTGTATTTTCCTGCCACCAGAACAAATCATATATACTCAGCTTGAATGTTGCTGTGCACACACAAACACAATTCTGTCAATCATTGCCTATTCACTGCTCCCAACTTCAATGCCATTGGGAAGCTTTCAGTCCTTTACACTGCTTTTATTTTTTTTGATGCCAACCAAAAACAGAGGCACCTTTGTGAAACTCCAGAAAAAGTTCCTGCTCATGCCGCTCGCTTGAAAGGTGTGTCCAAACTATTGACACGTATGGGCTGAATGGCAAAACGTTTTTGTTTTTGTCATCAACTATTTCGAGTCGAGTTGAAGTCGATTAAAGACGTCATTGACATTTTTCAGCACAGCACAGTGGGCCCCAAACGTTTTTGCGCCACATATGGGCTTTGTGGGAAGATTTTTTTTTTGATGGACTGCCATAGAAACAAATAAAACCAAATGCCTGGAAATGCAACAACTCTTAATTTTATTTCATTGTTTTAATTATAATATTGAACACACATATTTTGCGCCTTGTTTTTATTTTTATTTTTGTGTGTAAAATAGTGACAGCCAGATCAGTTCCTTGCAGAATTTGTGTTGCTCACCTAAGCATTGGTCATAAAAGTTCAACTTTGCCGTATGGCAGGTCAAAAAAGTGACCTTAGCAGTTAAATTCTTCATACATGTTTAAGGATGCAAGGTTATAGTATAGATTTACATGTCATAAATAATGAAACCAGTTTTACATCCTGTGTTACTTGCATACATCTGCCGTAATTAGGTTTCATGAAATTAAATATAATTGGCAAACATCTCCATTTTAACCGATTAATTTGGGCAATATCTGAAGAGTCCTAATTGTCCAGCCGATTAATCGGTCGTGCCCTACATTATACATAAGTATCGCACTGAGTGGAAGGTGTGTGGCAAGCAAACCAAAATAATTTGCACGCCATCTATTATATACTATGTATACTATATTTGTTGCGGTCACATTTACTTTGTAAACAGACTGAAGTATATGGTGCAGCTAACTTGTTCTGGGCTGTTATTCACCACAAAACAAGGCTAATTAATCAATTCAACCTCAGTCCAATCTTGGTGCAATTATATGGTCCAACGGCAATGGCTTCACTTAACTGTGTCCTCCTCGCTTCTTCACTCATACACATTTAACAGCCAAATAATGTTGGGGATCTGATAAAGGATTTATGAAATCACATACTTGATGCTTTTGTATTTCAACAAATTGAAAACATCACCATGTATCTTAATAACATATGCATGACATGCTTTTGTCAAAATACATTAGCTTTTAAGAATGAAAGGACACTTTTCACCCACTTTTTAGACCCTGGCTCGGATTAGCCCGTTTTAATGGGCAGAACTGCCGAATGCAAATGAGCCACCCATTACCCCACCCTCTCTATTGTGGGGGCAAGGCCGAGTATGGATTTTGTTGTCAGAATGACTAGGGCCAGCACTACAGAGGACCAAGTGTCATGTGTCGAACCAAGTGCAAACTGTGAAGCGAACAGTAGCTCCCACAAAGACATCATTGATTGCATTTTCACTTGTGGATGCAGCTCGTTTCACAATGAGCTGTCAAATTACACTAGTCATTTAGTATGCAGCTCCATGTACACTATTTTTCATATGTTGCAGTTGTAATGGCAAACATAAGAAAGCCTAAAGCTCATTTGTACATCCCAGAAAACACAATGCAGCTCTGCTTACCTTTTGGCTTCAACATAATGTTTTAGAACCTGAAGTCCAGCCGTACCTTGCAGAAGTGGAGAAACTCTGTGTGGTCAGCTTTATGGAAATTATCCCTTCTGTTACCTTGCAAATTTCACAATTCTTGTTTAGGGATACATTTTCTGGATTTGTTCCTTCACAAAAGATTTACTTGCTTGTATCATTTAACGGTAGAGACACAAATATCTGCAAGATTAGAGGTAATTTTCCGCACTATGTCTCCTTTAAAAAATGTCTTCCATAATTGCAATTTTATGTTTGTCCTCATTGAACATATTTATGACTTTTGACAAGATAATTAACATATGGGCATTTTACAAGCACCACACAGAGAAGCAGATCACACACATGCAAGGAGAGATGTCAGAGTGTGTAAACTGTGCTGCATTTCTTCAACTCAGGGCATTGCTTTAGTGCCTTGCTCATGGGCACTTCAATAGTAGTTGGGAAGAATACTGGCATTGATTATGATTTTGCATGCCTGAAAATTGAGATTTTAGACTGTTGAACATTCAAAAATGTAAAGGAAAAAAAAGCAAGACCAACTGTTGGCAAAGTTTGGATTTATTTATCTTAAATGTCAACCCAGGCAAAGGTGTATTTGAAAAAAAAAATAGAATACAGCTCAAGAGTTGGATCATAGAAGAAGTGCTGTATTGTACTAAAGCAAGGACTAAAATAGCCACACATGGAATTCAGTCTGAACTTAAAATGAACCCCTTTTTCAGCGTACACTGACACACTAACGCACACACATACACACAATACCTTGCTCACACTCTAGTGCATGCATATAGTAGATCAAGTCCAATCAGCACAGGGCTAAAATGACAGACTTATTTGAAGCAATGTTTCAATGTCGACATATAATTGGATGGTACATCAACTGCTTATCTGCCTCTCTGCAGCTTGGAAAGGGAAAAGCAAGATGAAGGACAAGAGAGACTGGAGGGAGAGAGACAGCTAAATAAATGTGTTGGGCGGTGGGGGGGGGGGCAGGAAGTAAGCAAGAGAGAAACAAATGAAATGAGAAGAGAAAGGAGGGGAGAAATTTGGTGCACAGTAGTGCATGAAAGTGTCAATGCATTTAGTGGGTGTCAGTGTCTGTGTGGTTGTGGATATGTAATATTTAGCCCCAAATGATTCATAGCATGGCCATATTTTGAGTGATGAATGCATGTGCTGAATATACACGTATACGGATGTACAATGTTCACTAAAAATTCTACATGGAAGTGGTAGAAGACGGTAAGCTGATCCGCTTTATCCTCACAATAGTCGCGGGGCGTGCTGGAGCCTATCCCAAGTGTCTTCGTGCAGTAGGCGGGGGACACCTTGAACCGGTTGCCAGCCAATCGCAGGGCACACAGAGACGAACAACCAACCATTTGGAATGTGGGAGGAAACCGTAGTACCCGGAGAAAACCCACGCAGGCACAGGAAGAACATACAAACTCCACACAGGAAGGCCAGAGCTGTAATCGAACCCGGTACCTCCGCACTGTGAGGTCAACATGTTAACCATTACATTTTTTAAAAAACTTACAAAAACGTACATGTGCATGCCTCTCTATAAGCTGTCACCTTATGGTGGTAGAGAGGTTTGTGTGTCCCTAGGAGCATAGTTGTCTGGGGCTTCACGCCCCTGGCAGGATCAACCATTGCAAACAGGACCGAGGTGAGGGACCAGAAAGTGCACGACTCAAAAACTCCTATGATGAATAAAATCAATGGATTTGCTTTGCGTGGATGCGGGCCACTGCGGTCCCTTCTGGAGCTAAGCCTGGAAGCAGGGCTGGATGGCTCCTGCTGGGGAATTCATCGTTCTGTTGGGGGACTTCAGTGCTCACGTGGGCAATGACCATGAGACCTGGAAGGTTGTGATTGGGAGAAACGGCCGCCCCATCAGAACCAGGGTGGTGTTCTATTATTGTACTTCTGCTCATCAAGGATGTCTATAACAAACACCATGTTCAGATTTAAGGGTCTCCACATGTGCACTTGTCCGTGGTTGGGGAACCCAAACGTATTGTGAGGGTCTGCTGGGAATGTCTGGCAGAGTCCCTTGTTAGAAGGAACTCCGTCGACATCCTGGTTGATGCAGGGGTTATTGGGTCTGAATTCACCATATTCCAGGTCCCAATGGACTATATTCCGTGCCTCCACTGTTGAGGTGCCTGACTGGACCTGATGCCATAAGGTGGGCAACCCCCAAACCAGTTGGTGGACACCGGAGTTGAGGGATGCCATCAAGCTTAAAAGGAAAAGCCCAATCAAGCCTTTTGGCCAGTGAGACTTGGGTGTAGGATGAGTTTCGTGAGGCCATTGAGAAAGACTTCTGGAGGGCGTCGAAGAAATTGTGGCCTACCATCCAGCGTCTCAGGAGGGTAAAGCAGTGCACCATCACCACTGTGTATAGCGAGGATGGGGCTCTACTGATCTCGACTCAGGATGTTGGGAATTTGGAGAACGTGATTAATAGTTCTGAAGATGTCCTGAATGAGATCGAGTGGTTTAAACCGATCAAGAAACGTGAAAGAAAGCGATAAATATTGAAAACATCCCTTAATCTGGAAGAAAGTGAATAATTGTGGAGCTATGAGAATTATTGGAATGCGTTTCTCATGCTGCTCCTGAATGAGCTGTACAGTTTAAAGTTGAAATCATATGTTTTCATCAAGAAATGAGGGAGGAAATGAATATGTAAAATATATTTTTATTTGGGAACTTTATCGTGGAAATTAGGGAATTATGAGACTGTAACAACTCGTTCCCTGCAGATTTAGAACTTGGAATGATTTGTATCAAACAAGAAATGTGGAGCGAGAAGGGAAATACAGTATGCAAAATATCTTTTAAACTGAAGATTTTTGGGGAGTACTGCAATACGGAAAAGTGTGACCGAGATCTTTTGAATGAGCTGAACAGTTTGAATTTGAAGTGCGAAAGTTAAGGATTTTTTTTTTTTTTCATTGAACACCTCATTCACTTGAATAAGGATTATGGGGTGGAAAATGTAGAATTCTGGAATTCTGGGAAAAGTAGAAATTTTGGGATTGTTGAAAGTAACTCACCAAGTCTCCTGATTTTTGTGAAACTTTTGAATTTTGGTAGTACAATGTCCAAAAAAGTGGGCGCAATAATAAGAAAAATTAAAAAAAAACATTCCTACCAGACTTGTAAAAATGACTAATTTTGAGAATCTGACAATAAGTATGTACATAGAGCCTGCAAGATAAGACCCAGGGTAATTTGTAGGTTATTAGGTGCACCAGTTGACCCAGACATCCTCAGACAACACAAACTGCTCACTTGCTTGCTCACACACACGTTAATGCACACACGCGTGCCCACAAAGACACGAACACACATGCGCACTGTGAGGAGAGCTTGCACACATGCTGGTAATCCCAGTGATGGAGGTCAGTGCAGCTCTGTAAACAGCTGAAATATGGATGATAACAGGAACACATGAAACGGAATAAACAAATAGTATGAGAAGAAAAAAAAAATCCCAGAAGATTTTCCAAACCCGGCTGGATCTCACTCTTGAAAAACTTCAATAGCAGCAACTGGATGACTGATAGTTTCACTCTGACGCCACTCCTTTTTCCATGATAGTACAGCAACAGTTTGTCTCTGTGCCACACTGTGACCTCTCGAAATGTTGACAGAGTTCAATTACTTCACGTAATAGTTTCTGAAGTAAAATGAGCCTCTTCCTGATTATCCCGTCTTGTAACAGGAACTGGAGCAAGTGAGTGAACAGCTATCTGAGGACACAGAAGGGGAAAAGGTTTGGCTGCATTAGGAAGGGTATTTGATTCAATTCATCACTGTCTTCAATGACAAAAGACAAATAAAAGAATCCTAAGGTGAAATCTAAAGGACACAGGTAGCCAGTGAAGCAAGGCTAGAATTGGATTTACATGCTCCCTATGAGCTCCATAAGGTTAGCAGCAGCATTTTGGACCAACTGGAGATGCTTGAGGGAGGATTTGCTAACTCCAAATACAGTGCATGATAGTAATCCAGTCCAGATGTAACAAAGGCATGGATTAGGTTTTGTAAGTGCTGTTGTCAACATTATGCCATACCATGGGCCATGGTACATACAATCTACCATCAAATTGCTATGGATATCGCTAACCTAAAATGACAAGTTGCCAAAGAATGTAGTTGTATCACAGCACATGGTAACTACCATGTATCATAGTAGTTTCAGAGTGTTCCAGTCATTTGGGGCAGAAAACTGAAACCACGATTGACCAAAAGGAGTGTGGTGTTTGAAAACGAATACATTAAAAAAATTAAAATAAAAAATAGAATCTGGGCGGTGGTATGAATGGTGAGCAGAGAGTGACAATTGGGGGGGGGGGGATCTTGCCAATGAGTGATTTATAGATAAACATGGGCCAGTGAATTTTTCTGCTCGAGTGAAGAGAGCCAATTAATAGCAAATCCAGTTCACAGTGGTCGTGTTTAAGTTAGTTAGTAAGTTAGTAAGTTAGTAAGTTAGCAGTGGCAAACGTGGTGTATGGTGTCTAGTTTGTGAATAATAGTGTGTTTTCACTTCTGTCTGTTATATTGTTTACTTTTAATCTCACACTGAATAATACAAGGTAAGCGTGACTTAATTCTGTGTCTGAAATGGATTAATTGCATGGTCACATGGTCATACAACATTTTGAATTTGTAAAATGAATTTTCACTTTGCAACATGTGGTTAGGTTGTTTTTAGGTCTGGGGTGCCCAAACTTTTTGCACCGAAGATCGACTTTTGGATCAACCAACCTCCTGCGATGGACCCGTTGCCGCACACGTGCATACACACGCACGCCATGATGAGCAACCGCCTGACACAGAGGCATGCGACACACTTTTGCAGCCTGTTAACTATCTTAAGGGCTGTTCACACGGCACACATTTGCTCCGGCGCTGCACCGATATATTTTGTTGCGATATATTTTACACCGGACCAAATTTTGTGGAGCGTTCACACGTGCAAAGCCGCTGAGCGTGACAGCGCCAGCGTCGGTGCAGCTCCACTTGCGTTCACACGGCAGTTTCTGTAGCGGAGCAAAACGACAGAAAACAAATGAGCTGTCATGTTGGTTCTTTTTTAAACGTGTACACAACTCAAGCAATGACAGTACAGGCACGTCCTTCTCCTTCTCGGTCTCCGTGCCTTCTGCTCGAGAGTGACCGCCCCCCTGATAACGTAAATCAACGATGACTTCAATGACACTCCGAAAAGCAAAAATGTAATGCGCCAAACAGAAAAATCAAGAGAGGAAATCACGAAACAAATTCTATGGGGCACGGGGGGTTGTCAACACACAACAAAGGAATAAACTACACAAACAACTCCGAGACAGTCCAGTCTCCTACAAAAGGAAAGATGACGTTTGGGGATTATTCCCCTCTCCCCGTTCTAGTTGAGATGGTATAACCCAAGAGGTGCTTGCCAGACAAGTCTTGGGTCGTTATTTAACAAATGCTGGAAGTCCGACAGAGCACGAAAGCAACGCATTCTCGCCGTACGTAATCAACTCTTCAAGAGCATTTGCTCTGAAGCAAATTTAACCCAGTTGCGTTCACACGTGCACATTTTTTCCGGCGTAGCGTCGCAAACGAGCATTTGCTCCGGAGCAAATTCTTAAACCACCTCCCTGAGGTGGATCAAATTTGGTCCGGTATAAGCTCTATTGTAAATTTTGTAAATTTCCCCAGTGTGGGACAAATAAAGGATTATCTTATCTTATCTTATCTTATCTTATCTTATCTTATTGCGGCGCTACGCCGGAGCAAATGTGCACGTGTGAACGCTCGACTGGCGTAGCGCCGGTGCAGTGCCGGAGCAAATGTTGTCGTGTGAACACCCCTATAGCTCACACGTACCGTTTTAAAGTGCTTTCCTAGACCCTCTAGATTCTTATTGTTTGCCCGTGCCCTCAGTGAATTGTATACGAAACAAACTCTGAATGAGAATGATGATCACGATAAAAAATATAGCGCAGCTCGGATCACAAGCTGCAATTGCAGACTGCTGCGCTACCAACTTCCGGTGGCGCGTGACCTGCGCCACCGGAGGTTAAAGATTTACCTGCTTTATTTTATTTTATTTTATTTTTTCAATACTTTTTGTGAAAATGAGACTGATAGGATGATTAGGGTGCAGTGTACATGAACACAAAAAATATATTAATAACATGCACAAAGACACACAAATGGTTGTTTGGGTTTTTTGTTTTTCTCCTCTACACCCCTCGCGATCGACTTGGGACCAGTCCGCGATCTACCGGTCGGTCGTGATCGGCTTAATGGGCACCCCTGTTTTAGGTTATCGATGTCAGAGTGTGAGTGTAGGTGTGAATAGTTTGGACTATTATTGACATTTTTAGTAAAATGTATATGTACATGTACGGAAGGGCTGCAGTTACCTTTGTTCAGTGTTTTTGCATACTCTGTTATGTGAGATTTGTGTGAGGAATGTCTGTGTATGGATGTGAGCATCTGTTTCTGTGTGTTGGTGGCATTGGACTTACTTGCTTTTCTTGTTAAAGTACTTTGTGCTGCAGTTTAATTTTTGAAAAGTGCTGTATAAATAATCAGATTGTTTGATCCATAGTTGTTTGTCTTTCACTTTACTGGCGACCAGTCCAAGGTGTGCCCCCTCCACCCATTTTCAAAAATGCTTATCCTCATGAGAGTTGCAGATAAACTGGAGTCCATTCCTGCTGACTTTGGGTAAGGAGTCAGGGAAACACACTGGACTGGTCTCTATAGCCAATTTTAGGGCACATATACACAAACAAGCTTTTCTTCTCACATTTCCACCTCTGGACTAATTTCCGTCAACCTAAGATGTGTCTTTTTGGAATGTGCAAATATCTGGAGAAAACCCAGGAGAGAGCCTGCAAACTCCTCACATGAAAATCTGAGCCAAGGGTCAAACCCCAAACCTCAGAACAATGAGACAGACGTGCTAATTACTTGCGCACTGTGCTGCTGTAATTGAGTGCTATCATTTAAGAATTGTGACAACATTTGTGGTTATTGCAAAAAGTTGGTCTGTGTAGTTCTTTCTCAGGAAGAAAATAAATGGGAAACCAAACTTGACTGTGTCACAGTTTTTGTAAGTTGACGCGCTTAACAAGTGTATATTTATAAGTTCATGATTTGAGTCTTGTGTTTATTTTCCCAACATTTTCTTTATTCTTGTTTTATAATTGTTTCTTTTCTCTTTCATATAACGTGGTTGAGTCTGTGTGTGTGTGTGCGTGTGCGTGTGCGTGTGTGTGTGCGTGTGCGTGTGGGTGTGTGTGTGTGTATCATCTGAGCAGCTATTTCATACAGAAAAGGATTTCTGTCTCAGTAATTGCCTTGGTAATATTTTCCACCCAATACAATTCCTTCTCTTTTTATTTTTGTTCTTGTCTTTCTTAGTTTCACCACTTCTCCTCCAGCAGAGACTTCAACTTTTTGTCAACTTTTTGTTCTGCATTCTACTGCAACCATTTCTCATGGCTCAACGTTACAAACACACTCATAACCACACCTTGCTAGGTGACATAACCCCCTTCAAATGTATTGCAGCTCGTTGCTATTCACACAGCCTGGAGGCTGTTGTGTGAACGATGTGGGCTTTTTTTTTTTTTTTTTTTTACAGTACATTCAGTATGCCATCCTGTCTGAAGGTGCATGTGAGCCAAGTGAAAATAAAGACCAACCGCTTGGAGCCGTACTAACACAGTCCTGTGACAGATATGGAAAACATAAGCATTTTCATTTGTGGTATATGTCTGCCTGCACCTTGATCAAATCCACCAAAATTGCGTTACGCCACTGACACCACAACTTAGACCTGCTTTCAGGTCTTTGCTTTTGCAGGTTTCGGAAATGCAATATTGATAGCCAAGATAGTCAGTGGGGCGGTAGGTGTGGCTTTATTTTTGTTTAAATTGCACTGGTTGGCTTTTGCGCTTGAACTCATCAAATGTAATCATCTTCTTCGCTCATCTTCTTCGCTCACACAGTGCTACTTGCTTCATACTTTGCAGCATGCTGGTGGGTTGCCGGGTTTACATATGCATGAGTCAAAGATACTTATTTCAAAAACAAAACTTGTTGGCAATGCATATTTTTAACTGTCAACAGGCAAGACTTGTAAATTCATGTGTTTTGAGTCTCATTGGTGCCAAGTCAAAGTGAAATACACGTAGAGTATTTCATGAGTTTTAGCTCAGCAAGTCCCAAGTCCCAAAACTGGTGACTCGAGTCTAACTGAAGCCAAGTCATGTGAACTGAATCCTGACGCCATACCAAAAGGCAATAGCTCATCGTCACTAACACCCACAATGACCACTATTGCAATTGCAGTGAGAACATTAAGTTTTTTTATACTATGGAATTGATGGGGAAGCCATAAGCCAAACGGAGAATGTTATTAATAGAAACGTGTCACAGTAAATGTGCAAGTACCCACAGTGATTCCATGATTCTTCTTGATTGAGCCAATTTCACATTGATAATCTACTTAAAAGTCCGAATTGTGCATATATGTTAGTATATTGCTGCTGTTATGAATGACTTGTAAATGGTTCATTAACCCAGAATACAATCTTTATTTACTCTCATTTATTTTCAGATCTACAGAGTGACATAGTCCTTGCCAGATCTCTATATCCCCTTGCTCACCCCCTTGCTCTGAATGGTTGTACGTTATTATTAAAAAAAAGATTGGCAATGTCGTTTTTCACTTTTAATGGTTAAGTCCTTTTTTTGTTACATAGCCTATGCCAGTGTCCCTTTTAGTTTTACTTGCGGTAATTCAGGATGAGGGTGATGTCATCGTCATTATTGCGGCCACTAAATGTTTCCTGAAACTCGTGTTGGTGCAGTTAGCGATGTTGTGCGACAGAGGTTATGGTTATGGAGGGATTTGCTCTCCTCTCCTCCAGCTGCTCCTTTATCCCTCACTCCTTTTTTATTGAGCCTGTCAGGGAGAACCAAGCCAGGAACTAGTCCATCACACTGTTTTATTTTGTTTTCAAATGCTTTTTGGAAACACTCATTTGGCAGTGGCATTTATTCTTGTGTGGGGTACATTTAGCTAACAATGCAGTGTGCGTATCCAGCAGAGACAATAATGATTTGTTTCGAATAATGGAAGAAGTACAACATGCACTTTGGCTGAACTGGCACAGCAAAGAGCAGCTGCTCCAGAGAAAACCATTTGTTTGGCATATGCTCTCATTTTTATAAGAGACGTTGCATTGTTTTCTTGGTTTGTTTTGACCGTAACTAAAACTCGAGCATTTGGTTAGTTGCGCCACCTTCACACATAGATAGTTCTGCTAGTGATTTTGCGGACCGTGCTGGATATTCATATCGTTGTGGTGTGACAAGAATGCAAAAAAATGTAAAAACTATAAACCTCCCAAATTGTTCGGGCTTCTTTTTCTTTGCTTAGAGCAAAGGGCCAAATGAGATCTCATCTAAAAATCTGCAGGAAACCAGGTGGGAAGATTAAAAACTTTATACTTTTTATATATAAAACGTTTTATACTATCGAGCCATAGTTCTGTCTGACATGTAAACTTTTTTTTTTTCCCACAAAACACAGGCCACAGTTTTATTTGGATCTGGCTGGAAGTTTGGCTCTTAATGCGATGTATTACCGGTATTTTATTTTATTTCAACTCGTACATTCAATATAAACAACATCCATTCATCCATTTTCTAATCCGCTTATCCTCACAGGGGTCGTGGAAAAATAAGCAACATTTGAGTTTAATTTGTGTGGTAACTGAAGCCGTGCCGCCACTGAACTGCAACACTGCCAGAAGCATTTATGAAAATGACAGCATGAAAACAGTGAAGATTTGAGGGAATTGAAATCACCCATTTGAAGTGATTATGAATGAGTGAGTTAATCCTAAATACCATAAACATTTGAGCCCCGTTGAATTGAGCCTGGTTCACATAGCTGACCTGGCCCCTTCCTAGACTTTGTATCGGGTGAAGTGGTATAAAAAATATGGATGAGTGCATATTTGAACTTGCAATCCTCAGCAGACTTTCCTTTTGTTGCATGTAATTCAAGCCATGTTATGCTTGTCACTGATGTTTTCTATTAATAGTGACACTTTCTTTGTCTTCCAATTGTTTTCTGCAGGTCAGCCTTCCAAACGACTCCAGCTGTGTAGAAGAGATTTTGCGGGTATGTTGTACACCACGCACACATGCGAAAACACAAACACGCACACACGCATACACATACACAAGCCCACGCACAAGCGCACCCACATACACACACCGTAATTGCAGTGATCATCAGCTGTTTTGAGTTTGCCTGCAAAATCTTTCTCTCTTGAGTGAGACAGATTGTAGCCAGGAAAGACTTGTTGCAGAGAAAGATAAATACAGTGGTACCTCAGTTTACGAACATAATTGGTTCCCAGAAAGTGTGTGTAAGGCGAAAAGTTCTTATTCCGAACATTTATTTCCCATAAGAAACCATTAAAATGAGAATAATCCGTTCCCAGGTCCCCATAAAAAATAATTTTCTACTAAATAAGCCTTAAAACTACACAAAAATATACCTTATTTTATGTATAATAAATGTGCAATTGTATTGTAATTAAAGAAATACTGTACACTGTACTGTATAATAAAGTCGTTTTATTTTCCTTTGTGATGGTATTTGATGGGTTGATGGAATGGAGTGGGAGGAGGAATGGAGTGGGAGGAGGGAGGCAGGCAGGGAGGGAGGGAGGGAGTGACTGTTTCGAAGGAGAGTCACCTTCCATAGGCACTGTAGGTCACTCAACCTCCGGTGTGGCTTCTCTTCTTTGCTTCTTAGGAGACTCTTGATCCTTTTTGCTGACTAAAAATGGTAGACCTAGCGTACTGGTACTGTGACGCTAAGTCACGCAAACGCACACCTCGTTCGTGTTTTTCGATTATGTC
>CAAKHF010005708.1:6230-20445 GCA_901007745.1 Hippocampus kuda
CGGGGGGGCGGGGCGGGCCCCCCCCCCCCCCCCCCCCCCCCCCATCTCTGAAACGGGCTCGGTCTCCCCTTGCCTGGGGCTCAAGTGTCTCGTTTTCCCATCCGCAGTCAAGGTTAACAAGCTCCTGTCTGCTGAACCTCGGAGGCTGTGAGGAAGGCGCCTGATGATGCAGTCACACCGAAGTAGCCTAAACCCCCACCCCCACCAATATCCCCCTGCTGCCTCCTGCACTATGCGGCTGTACCGAGGCCAAAATACCACCATTTTACACTGAAAAATCCCCCTCCATTGTAAAACGGGGGTCCCAAAAATGCCCAAATAGAGCCGTTTACACGATGGCTCCAACAGTGACGTGCTAATAATAGTCAAGCAGCAAACAAGGTCCGCTTCGTACCTTTCTCTCCATCCTCTCCCTTTTTAGCCGACTCAACGTAACCAAGTGGCGAATGTATGCAGTCGTCCAGTCGGCTCCGCTCTGGTCCGGTACAGTCAGGTCTCTCCTCAACTTCCTCGAGGCTTTTCAAGAGGAAGCAAAAAAAAAAAAACAACAACAAAAAACAAACAAGAGCCAGAGGAGGAGACGTTGTCGTCTCACTTGGCCATCAGTGGACGGCGACTTGTGAGCAGCGCCGTTGCCGCTGCTGCTGGCCTTGCGGGGATGGAGGTGCCATAAGCCGGAATTGGTGAAGCGTCGCCGGGGAAGGCAAGCGAGGAGGAGCGCAGGCGCCGATGCTTTTTCGCTTGTGCCAGCCGCCGGAGAACGACGCGATGGGTTGAAAAATGAGCACAGGGAGGGAGTGTCGGCAAATTATCAGCCTCCTCGCTTGCTGCGTTTCCTTTTTTGTGGGCTGAATGAAGGGTTCCCTACAGTGCAACACCTCTCCACTGTTTTTTTTGGAGGGGGGGAGATTCTCAAATAGCAGACACAAAGAGACTGCCTGTTTTTTTCTCTTTAGAGGAGGGGGCTGTAGAAAAAACGCAGGGTATGCAGAAAACTAGAAGCACAGGAAGGCAGCGGGACTGCAAAAAAAAAAAAGCATGGAAAAAAACCATTTTCAAATTCAGCAGACTTACATTTAGTGCATCAGCGGAATTGCGTTAAAAATACAGCCTTGGCAAAGATAAACATGAAATATTCTATACAGCTGTGGTTGTAAAAGTGTGCCGCATTACACTGGGAAGCAATGTCAAAGCATTTCACAAAGATTTGCCTTGAGATACGAGTTGCATTTGTTCAAAGACCATGCTCGTAATGGCAAGGAAGGCATTTCTCAAACCGTTTTGCCCATTGAAATGAATGCCAGTCATCCCTTTCAAGTCTCCTTAATAAATGGAAAACTACTGCTAATAAAAAAAAAAAAAAAGTGTACAAAAGGTATTCAAACCCCGCTATTGAGGGTTAGTTAGTTCATCAGTGGCTTTTCCCCACTATGGGTTACCATTGAGATAGTGTGGGTATTCTTAAGGTCAAGTTGTCAGGTTGGTTTAAATATACAATGGGACATTCATTGTTTAGTTTTACCGTCAGCTTCAAGTGGGACTGCCATTAAACAGCTTGAAGTCTTCTTTTTGAAGAACTGTTCAAAATGTTCCAAAGTACTGCTTCTTGTCAAGTGACTTGAGTTTACTGCCACCTTACAGCTCTTGTATCTAAAATTGCCCTTGCAACTCCAAGCTGAAAAAAAAAAACAAAAAAAGACAGTTGAATTATCGCTCTTATTTTTAAAAACCCATCTACTCATTCATGGTGTTTGAGGACATTTTCATCCAAATCAGGGTAACGGTGTAGGAGTGTAAAGTTTGATATGTACGCCTCCCACTTTTGAAGGGAAGAAAAGTCACTTGATATGGTAAGTGGGAATGTATGGCTGCCAATCTGGATTTCTTGATGACGTGACTGCATGAATTGGTGTTTCATGGCGCAGATGGCCAATGACCCACCTCAAGCATACTGCCAAAGCGTGCCAAACAGTGGAATGTTGTGCAATGGCCAAGTCAATCACCTGACCTGACTGAATGGGCACGCATCTCACTTGCTGACCAAGCAAAACTGAAGGGTAAATGCCTCAAGCAACAAGAGCGAGCAAGGGAAGACCGTTGCAGTCAAGAGCTGGCAGAGCATCACCACGGATGAAATCGGGCGTGTGCTGATGTCGTTTATGCCTTCCACACTTCAGACCGTGTGCGACTGCACACCATTTGCAACAAAGTATTCCTAATTCGAAATTTGATTGAGGATTGGTCATTTGTCTCATGACTTTTGCTCTCTTCAAACGTGATGAGGTTTTTTTTTCCCCCCTCTCGCTTATCCTGGATATTTGTTGCCGAGTTGACACAATGATATAACCAGCTGTGTGAGTCACCATACTTTCATGTGTCAAACACACCTTTGTGCAGTTCACTTGTATCCGCCCACCCACTTCCAAAGAGCACTAGGCAATATACAAGCAGAAATACTCTGAAAAAATAGGGACAGTAAAAAGTGTCTTTTAAGCAAGGAGAACTTTTATTTCACGTTTTTATGAAAAGTGCCTCTCCTTGGGGATCGCTTGCATACATTCGCTTGCATGTTAAAATTCAAGACTTGTTTCAGGATTCATGCTAGTGGAATTTCAAAAGCGGCGCTATTTACGATTGCATACGATTTACGTTCAGTCCTGGACGTCAAAATAATCAACTACCGGCTCTTCTTTGACCAGCTTGGACCAGGCGGTGGTGCTGGAGGCCCTGAGAGCAGAAGGTTGGGGCGTGGGGGTGAGGGACAATGTCAATATGTAAAAGGGTAACAAAATAGTGCCCGTTGACAAAAGCACAAGAACCGACCTGCTGCTGGCCTGTTTGACATGAGCGATGGGGACGGGGGCTCTGGTGGTCGTTTCGCGCTCGATCAGTGAGGTGAGCGTCCATTTTGGACACAGCGACTTCCCCCTGAGTACAAGTGAACACATGAGGGGCAGGGCATGATGGCCCAAAAAGAAAATCTCTCTTCATTAAAGTCACATTTCTCATTTGAATTACTTTTCCTCCTTTGTTTGGAGAAAAATCAAATGACGTGATATATATATTTTTAAAACAAATGGTGAAGTCCAATATAGCGAGGGATGGCGGTAATCACCCGATTAACGTGTAACGTCGGGCTTACTTGAGCGCTGTGACGACCACGTTGCGCTTGGGCTCGCTATCATAGCTGACGCTCTCCACGGCGTAGACCTCGGCCAGCTCGTGGACGATCCTGCGGCGGTCCCTGTTCATGGGTTGGAAGCAGTGGCTCCTCTTTGGCTGCTTACCCTAAAGACCAACAAAACCCCACTAAATCCTTCAAGTTATGTTTTGGCTGGGATAAACGATCCTTGCGAGAGGCACCACCTGCAACCTTAAAATAAAAAATAAAAAAAAAAGAAAATGTGGCACATTTCTCCAAGTGGCCAATGAGCAAGCTTCTAATTTAGTTGAGACTATAAAGAGTTCTTGTCACAGAGAACAGATCTGTTGGAGAATTGAGAGCGCCTCAAAATAGCTTACTTGATATGCAAAAAAAAAAAGTCAGAATATTATGGTTCATTTTATGTTTTTACAACTGTATACAGGGGTGCCTTCAGATACAAAGTATCCACCCATCCATCAAAAAGAATTCAAAAAAATTAAGTCCAAACGGCACACACACCTTCGAAACAAGCTCCACAAGATTCTTAATGGCCTCTTCTACACCAGAGACAAACTTCAAGTCTTTTCTGAAAGAGAGGAAATGCACATTGTGACTTACTTTTATGACGGTGGTCCCAAAAAAAAAAAAAAAGAGTCCAAACAGGAGACACACCTGGCGTCATCTTTGAGGCTGTTGCTGTACACGGAGGGGGAGCGTGCATGGAAAGGGTCCGAGGAGGGGTCAATCTGCAAGGCCTCAGCCAGGCGCTTGTTCCTCTCCAAAGTGGCGCACTCCTCGTCACATTCCAGCCTGAAGAGCAAAAGCGGCCTGGTCAGTGAGTTGCAGGCAGCGCTGGCCTCCTGGCAAACTGCCGCCATTTGATACCTGCTTTGTTTGAGCTCCTTCTTGGCGAGCAGTGGGCCGATGTCCAGGGAGTCGCCCGGCTGCATGTCAGACAGCTTGCTGGCCATGGTGATGGCCGTGTACCTGCGACAAGCAAAGCTTTCAACGACCGTTTTTACGTTCTGCTGTAAAGTGAATACGGAAGGAGAGACAACGCGACGTGTAATAGAGATTTGCAATCCAAGCGGTCAGGCACCTGCTAATCTAATGGCAGCTACACTTCAATAGAGGAGCCATGTTTGGAAGGTGGACAAAAGACACACTGAATAAAGATTCATATGTTCAACTGACCTCAGATAGGAACTGGCAGCCTCGGTGCACGACACTGTTTCTTTCCTTCGACCGCAATCGCACTCCAGTGCCACCTAAGAATATTAAACAGGAGTAACACTGCGCCCCTGCAATACTCCCCCCCCCATATCAAGCTTCATTGTATTGAAATCTTGTACCTTAGAGGTGCAGGTGGTATTGGGGCAGGCGGTGCCCGTGTGGCAGGGGGTGGCGCAGGGATGGCCGCAGTCGGGGCGAGGAAGGGCGCACGGCTGGCTGCATCCGCCAGCCACTGCTGAGCAGTCGCCGCGGTGGCAGATTCGCTTGCAGCGGTGCATCTGGCACGGCAGCGATTTGCCGCATGTCAGCCCGCAGGAAATGTCTTGGAGGTGACACGGGATGTTGCTGCGTTGCTTGAAAATAAAAGCAACAACAAAAAGAGGTTTACGCTTGACTTAAAAAACAACAACAAAAAAGTGGGGGATACAGTGCGAGTCATGTAGATTGCGGCATCACCTCGTGCTTCCCCATGCACCACTTGTCGGTCAGGTAGGTGCAGGGGGGACATTTCTCTTCGCTGTGGCAGTTGTGGAACACTGAAACAACAGAGTTGTTGTTGAATGACTTGTCAAACGGTTCTTCAGTGTGTGGTACGCATGTGGATAATTGGGCCAAATTTGAGCATTTTCCCTCCCTTGCAATCAACGTCAGCAAAGGCCCGATAAGGAAAAGCATTTTCAATCAAAATGTTGCTTCTAGCTTCCTCAATTTCTTCTGCTCATGCTCCTCCTCCTCTTCTTCTTTGAATTTCTGAGGAACCTGGATGCTTTGTGGTACTGTGCTGTCACTCGCAGGTTAGTCTTGGCACTGCGACAGACAGCTATGTATAGCTGCACATTCTAAGAGCAGTAACCAGACAGGGCCATTTTTTCCCCTTTGGCACACCATTTGGGCTCGCTCCCGTTTTAATTTTTAATTTAACAGTCAAGATGTTAAAAAAATCCGTAAGCGTGTTGAACACGCTTTACCTGGATGGTCACACTCGTGTCTCCTGGTACACAGGTTCTTGCACTCAGGCGGGCTTGTGCCACATGGGATGGGCGGGTACAACACAGAGGCCCCGCAATAACACGTCAGCTCGTCAAAACCTGCAAACACACAAAATAAAAAGAGAAAGAACATAAGTCTGATTATTATCCACTATTATTATTTATTACAACACGAGAGAGACAGACAAAGAAAAAAATGAAAGAAAGTAAAGAAGAAGAAAGAAAGCAAGGTCGTGGCTCATTACATTCAGACCAAATACAACCAAATGACCGTCCAAAAAGAAGAAACAAAAAAGGTAAACATGATTAAATATAGCTGTATGTGACTCACTGGATTGCCAACACGGTTCACAGTTGCCACGGTGACATGGCTCCTGGCAGCGGTGCAGGCCACAGTTGAGTTTGTAGCCGCAGATCAGCTGGCACTTGTGATCCACACTCTGCATGAATGGGGGCGGGCGCACAACACGTCAACACATGGAAACAAAAAAAAAACACCAACAAAACTGAATGAACCGTTCAAAAGTTCAGTGCCAAGCAGTCATCTTGGTACACTGTTGTCGTGGAAGGCCACGGGAAACATTGAGTGGTGGAGAGAAAGGGCTCACGTCCAGAATGGGAAGGTCACAAAATGGCGCCCGTATGCTAACTAATCACGTTGAGAAGTGAACAAGTGGGCAAAATTCAGAGGGGTTCCCCACAAAATCCATTTCAGAAGTCGGCAACTCATAAAATATTGACTAGTCCAAAAGAAAGATGGCCTTCCG
The DNA here is from genome assembly GCA_901007745.1 of Hippocampus kuda. Classification (NCBI taxonomy): domain Eukaryota; kingdom Metazoa; phylum Chordata; class Actinopteri; order Syngnathiformes; family Syngnathidae; genus Hippocampus; species Hippocampus kuda. The sequence goes on from CAAKHF010005708.1 coordinate 12,365, forward strand.
CAGCTTCGTCACTTTGCTTTTCACCGTACAATGTCCTCCTTTTTCACTTTGACATTGAAAAATAAAAAAGCAACGGAAAACAATCCCCAACAACAACTCACCACACAGCACAGCTCGCCGCATTTGTGTCGGCCACAGATGCGTTTTTTATTGCAGCGCTTTTCACAGGTGAACACCAGCTCATCTGAAATGCAACCGACAAAGGACTGAAATTAACAAGGTGACAAATGAAGTGTCAAGATGCATTTCTTCCGGAAGGAATGAGCTCACCCTCTCTTTTGATTGTGGCACACGGCACCTCCTAAAATGAGACATGATGTCAAGTTGGCGCACGTAAAACGAGACAGGGGAGCGGTGCCTTTTTTTTTTCTCCAGTCACCTTTGTCTTGGAGGCACATCTACATCTGATGGTTGAAGTCAGGGAACAAGGCCCACAAGCTCCCTCGTGGCACAGCTTGTCACATTGATGGATCGTGTCTGAAAAAAAAAAAAAAAACAAGGAGGTACACCAGTTCACTAACTCCTACCTGAGTGGGTAATTTTTTTAAATTTAAGTTTAAAAAAAGAGATTGGAAACATTCCTTCCTTCTATGTTTAAACTTATGACTAACTGCTATTTCTTCCATGTTACTTTAATGCGTTGCTGAAGTAAAAAGCGGATCCATCAGCAATTCTGAAACTTTTTTTTTTTTTTACACAAGGCAAGTACCACCTCAAAAAAATGCGCCCCCTGCTGCCTAATATGAAAACGGATCCCTTGATGGAGCCGAGTGGTGAAAAAACAAAACACGGGCTGCCATATTAGAGTAGGAATGACTAGCTTGCGTCATACCGTTGGAGCCGCAGGGCAGAGGCATGCCGCACGTCTTCCCGCAGGAGGGGATCGGGTCAGAGCAGCTTTTACGCTCTGGGCAGCCCAACTCCAGGAGCTTGGCTAGCGGCGTTTGACCGCAAGGGCAAGTCTTGACAGTGCTCGGCGAGCGAGGGCACGGCGGACACGAGCCACGGTGGCACGGCTGCTGGCATCGATGAGCTTCGCAGTTTAACATCCTGGGAGAGGAAGGTGGGGCGGTGTTAGTGGATGAAAGGAAACAGGGGAAAACAAAAAAAGATGATCAAGCTTACTTTCCACAAGTGTTTTGGCAGGAGAAATTCCCCGAAGTGTCCAATCCCTCACTATCCATGCCACAGGGGACCTCGCGAGTGGAGACGCCGCAGTAGCAGGCTAGAGCGGGCTCACAAGAGTCGTATTAGTGAAAGTGGGGTCCGAGATAAATCACATTATAAATCGGGAATGGAGAGTGTGGATGCTACTGTATACTTGAGTGCATTTTTGCTACTCTCTCTTCATGCATTACTATTTATTGCGCAAGTAAACATGCATCACTTCTTTAGTTATTATGTGTTTTATTGCTGTTTTTAAGTGGCCATATGGGCAAGCCCTCCCACTGAGCAGTGTGATCCTCACCTTGCTGAACTTCCAGCTGGCAGGGCTGACACAGTCCGGCGTGGCACACCTGAGCGCACACGTGTCGGCCACAGTTGAGCGCTGCGCCGCACGCCGTGTCACAGTGGAGGAGCGACGGCTGGTTGCAGCGCATGGGCTGACTGCGAATAGGCAACAAAATATCAATGAAGAAGGAAAGAATGGTGTAGAAGCACAGGACGTATGGGGACAATGGCTGCGTGCGACACCTTGTTCTTCCACAGACGCAGGATTTGGTCACAAAGGCGGGACACTGCGGACAAGGCCCTGGATGACACAAGCTGAAGGAGACATGGAAGGGGAGAAACAATTAGTATTTTCATTTGTATTTTTTTTTTCAATACCCATCAATGCATTTGTTTTTGTTGGATTTGTCCTCATTCGGGTCGCAGGTGAGCTGCAGCTGATTCCCATAGGATTTTACAAAAGAGTACAGATGAATTCAGAAATAAAGTACTCTCATGCACTGCCCTTTTTGTGTCAAAACTGGAACTAAACCTCAACTTAGACCAACATTGATCTTAAAGTAGCAATGTGACATGGCAGCCATCTTGGTGGAGCTTTAAAAAAAAAAATAAAACAAACACGTCCAGCGCACATCTTTCCTACAGAATTGGTTTGTGGTGTCTGTCAGGTGTTGGCTCACATGTTACAAGGGTGGTTGCAGTCCGCGCTGCTCCTCTTCTTGCCACACATGTCACCACAGCTGTGGGGGATCTCGCTGCGCTGCCATTCGGGATTGGTCACTTTGCCTATTGGCAGAGAAAGCTTTCGCGGTGTGACAAACCTTGCGTGTGATGACGACTTTGAAGGATCAAAGACTCACCGCAGAAGCAAGTGTAGGAGGCTGGGTGTTTAAGTGCAACATTCTGGCAGGCGGGACAACGCCAACCGTCAGCTGAATCTGACGAAGATAAGAGCAACAGTGATGGAGGGAGGGAAAAAAAAACAAAACAAAAATTAAACAGAGCAGCACATCTCAACAGTGGTTTTTTTATTGCTATTGTGGTGATTAAAATAAAAATAAAATAAATAATAATAAATTGAATAAAAAAAAAAAAAAGACTCCCACCTTAAGCCAAACAGACAAGTACAAGTAAGTCGAAAGCAAAGCAGCGTGCGTTTGTGCTGTTGTTGGTGAAGCCGTACCGTCTGCCTGGGAGGCGGGCGAGCGGGCCCATTTCTTGATGCAGTTAAGGTGGAAGACGTGGAAGCAGCTGTGGCAGCTCCACACGGGCGCCATCAGACGGATGACGTCGCAGCACACCATGCACTCGTACTTCTCTGACGACAGCTGTTCGATCAGACACCCTGAAAGAACGCCAAGGACCAGCGTCACTTGCTTGCGGGGCCCCGTCGGCAAATGTCGAACAGGCTAACCTACACGTCAAACTTTGTTCTGAGAGCCAAATTGCATTTCCAAATCTGAAGGATGTGCCAAACCAAGTTGAAACATGGATAGAAATTGGTTTGCAACAATTCAACAATTCATGCTAGTCTATCATTCATTGTTACCGTAATCATAATTCATCTACAGTGGTATAAAAATACATATCGTTTTCATTGGATGGAATTTTTTTTTTAACTCATCATTCATGCTAATTTCAAAATGCTATTAACCATAAAATCATTAAAAATCATCAAACCAATTATTCAATAAAATCAATGCAAACTACGGTTGTAGTCTTTTAATAATACTTTTATATGCTATATAAACTTTTATTTGAATAATTATGAACTAATTGAATGATAATTACTTAACCGTTTGTTTTCTAATTTTTTTACATTTTTTTTTTAATTTTACATTTATTTCACTCTGAAGCAACTGGAGTTTATTTGAAAAGTATCAATAGCAATTAAATACAATAATCAAATATATTTTAGGTAGTTTTTTTTTATTACTAAAAATGTTTCATGCTTATTTTTAAAACTATTATTAATTAACTACAATGAATTGATTAAGTATTTAATAATCTTTAAAAATTTGTTTCAAAAATATTTTTTATGTAAAAGTTTATTTGAATAATAAAATTACTATGCACATTTGTCACTTCAATAATTACAATTTGACATAAGGTAACCAACCTATACTTATAATACTTTTTTAAAATATAAATATTTTGTGGAGCTCGATCAATCATCAAAAAATGAAGACTCAATTTAAGGGCAATAAGGCATGTTGGTGGGCCAGATGCAAGACGTTTGGGTAACCTGTTTGCGTTTGGTTGCTTTGTGGCATATTGCGGCTGCGCACGCTCCTCTGGCCTCTGTGACGGTCACCCGGCTGTTGGTTGGTGCGGTTGTCATGGCGACAGGCCGCCCTATCCGAGTCCCTGTCGACCCGTGCTGGCACTTTGGAAGGTTTGATGGGTCCTTGTCGCCGCTTCTGTTCGAGCTGCTTCTTTCGATGATCTCCGCAGGGGTCCGGACCAGTTGCCATGGCCCACCAGCTCCTTCCTTGTTCTTCTGCCACGTCGTCATCTGGCATCCGACGCCCAACGTCGCTGTTCTTTTCCCTTAAATGAGTGTCATCTCTTCGCCTAGGATTCTCATGCCTCAACTTCCCTGGTTCCAAATTTCTGCTGCCACCACCGTCGTTATCTCTCCACCAGTTCGTCCACTCGGGTCCGTGGTTTGACTGGTCCCCAGTAAAAGATCTTTGCCCGCGCCTACCGCCTCGAAATCCGTCCCGACGGCCTCGCCCTCGCCTGCTGCCGCCCTCCTGGTCCTGTTGGCGATGGGTGTCCTGAGAGGCTGCGTGTTGGAAGTCATGGTGAGGGCGGCCATATTGCTGGGAGGGATCACTCGAGCGTCGCTCGCCACTGAATTTCGACTGATCGCGTCTGGACTTGTAGTTGCTTGGCTTTTTAGGATGCGATGCACCCTCTGGATTGAGGTCCGCTGGCTCTACAAACACAGCATGACATCATCATTAAATGGGTCTGTCTGATGATGTGGGTGTCTTGTAAATTAAGCTTTTTATACACACATATCAACATTTACAGAAATAGGTGGAGGAGTAAAAACGATTAAGTAGGATGTTTGAATTTACCCTTGAAGACAAAGTCAATTTTCATGGTATGTCCTCTTTACAATAAAAAGCACCAAAGGACTCAAATCTATTTGATTTGTATTTGTTTTATAGCCTTAACATATTCGGTGCGAACGATTTCAAAGTTGGTGGGCAAGTGTTCAAATAACCTAGCAGCTTACTACAACTAAAACTAGTATAACACGAGTAAATTAAAACGTCACAGCCGCTTCGTAACATTGCCTAAAAAACAAACTACAGGCTAACTTTGACGATCTAACGTGACATAGAGGGCCAATTGGTCGTTCACACGGAGAAAGCCTTCTTAAGGGAACGACTGGATAAATTGAGACTGAATTCAAATAATTTACCTGAGGAGCCTTCAGCCATTCAGTCGGCTGTTCAGTAGCTCTCCTTTGCGAAAAGTTGTCGTGTCTGTTTACTACAAGTCACGAGCGTCCACCAGCAAACCAAGACGATTGCTTTGTCTCAAACACGTCTGATGGTTTATTAAATGGAGTACTCCCAAAAGACACAAATGTCTCTCCCCGGTTTCGTCGCACTTGCTTCCTTCAGTTTTTTCTGACCGTGTTAGCTTGGCCGCTCGGCGCATATGCGCCAAAGGTCGGCCATGTTTGATGGCTGACTACGGCGAGTACAGTAGGGTCAAAATACAAAAATATGTGCCGGTATTTGCGGTGCGCCTTACTACGGACATCACAGTACAGCCACCAGTCAGTCGACCGTCCTTGGTGTACAGCCTCCCATAGTGCGTCACATAGCTGAATTTCATTTATAGTTTGAATATTTTATTATTATTTTGTCTATGTGTGCCCAGCAATTGGATGTACCCTGCCTTCTGCCCAAAGACAGCTGGGACACTCTCCAGGTCGACCGCGACACTCGTGAGAATAGATGGGTGGATACATTTAATAAGTATTAGCAATGTACTCTATAAGCCACAAGATGGCGCTTGGTGGGCTATTCGTGCTTTTGAAAGTCAAATAAGATAGTGGGAGAAAAAACAAATATGTCGCCACATTTGCAATGCTTACGTGTATGACGTGTGATGTCGCTTTTTAAATGCACACTAAAGGCATGCTTTTAGTGTCTAAATCCTCGAATGGATAGAAAGTAAATCATGTTCTGGGTTTTCTCCGTTATAACCAAGATCAATGCATTACTTGAATTTTAAAAAACGTATTCCTCGGAGTGTGTAAAAATCACCGTACAGAACGCGTTTGTGCTTAGGACTCAGGCCTGGCAAATGTTGAGCAGCAGCAGCATTCGCTGCAGTCACATGACGCATGCGCAGTGTCACCTCGGTCAACTGGTGGAAACGGGGAATGTGGGTCAGATACCCTAAATAAGCACACGACCGTGGACATGCACGTTGATGCTTTCACAAAATAAAATACAGCAAGAAAAAGTCGATAATGGGCGCGGCTTAGACATAGCTGACCTTGAATTCCATCGTCTATTTGTCATTGTATGGGGACGAACATGACAGAACGACATTAGCAAACGACACAGACGACATGCTAGTCTGCCTTGTCATTTGCGTATACGTTTGCTTTGTAACACAGGTTTTATTTTGAAACCCAGTAACAGGAAGCAGCTGTCTTGGAGTCCCGCTAGCTTAGCTACCGCTTCCTCCTCTTCCACCTCCTCCTCCTCCACCACCTCCTCCTCCTCTTTCTCAGTGCAGCTTGGAGAGCGAGCGAGCAAGAGTGGCGGCGGTGGATGAGTCGACGGCACGAAAACCTTTCTCCTACCCTTCAAAAAGCACCTAAAAAGCAGCCGAGGAAGGCCGTACCGGAGCCCGCGTCAGTTGGGTGATGACATTTGCGCACCATGGACTACGATAGAGAGGCGGTTTAGCGTGAACGGCTGACGGTTGCTGGACGATTTCGTAAACTGGGCTCGTTTTGGAACATCTGTATAGCAAAATGTGGCCATCCGCTCTCCTTCCTCCGGGGTCGACTTAGACGCTTGATTTAGACGTTTGCACGCTCCCCATTTCGCCTCAAAATCCAGCTAATCCCCCCTCTCGCTCCCTGGGGAGCAGTGAAGTCATCCGAGAGGGAAAAACGAGGTTTAATCATCTCCGTAGCGACAAGGAAAATCCGCTTTCTCTCCCCTCCCTCCCTCACTCGGACTCGCCCTGCCCCCCCTCCCGCACAACCCGCGTTTACATGCTGTGTTCCCTCTAAGTGCTCTCTCCTCGACACCCCCTGTCCCCTCTTCCCCTTCCCCACCTTCGAGCCACCCAACTGGCCATTATCTGCCGTCGAGGATGCCGGATCAGATCTCAGTAACCGAGTTCCTCTCGGAGACGACCGAGGATTACAATTCGCCCACCACGTCCAGCTTCACCACCAGGCTGCAGAGCTGCAGGAACACCGTCAGCGTCCTGGAGGAGGTGAGGACAGCGCCAGCAGCACCACACGATGCATCCATGCATGCATGAAAGGAAAATAAAGCTTTTACACTTTGAGCTGAGGGCACCTGTAGGCTATTTCAATGCATTTGCTTCATCGCATTGAAACAGAAACGGGCCCTTTCTTTCTTGTGACAACATGAATGCCCCGAGCTCTTTGGCTTTCTATCTGAAGGTGAACTTGTGTGTCCTTCTGCTGCTTTTCTTGTTGTCACATCAGAGCGAGCACTCTAAAGAGACGGCTTAGGCAACTGGGATGGAGGATGTGGCGGTTACGTAAGCGTGCAGCTTCAGTGCACATCGCTGCCAGGCCAGGCCTCAGGGCTCGGCGTCGTCCGTTTCGTGGTCAAACTGTGTCTGTTCTTGCCGTCACAGACAAAATACAAATGCTCATTTCCTTCAAGTTGACAGCATCCTTAATCCTGGTGTTTTAATTCGGATGGTTTTCATTTTAAGGGAACGACTGGATAAAATGAGACTAAATGGACCTAGTTTGAAGTGGCCATTTGAAGGACTGTCATTTCTTTTAGAAATCTTGTCGCAAATTCACAAATTATCGTAATTCACGAGTCGGGAATGATGAATAATTGCAAATGCAGTTCCCACAATTTAAGTTCCACAAGATCTCTAAGTGATTAATTGATTATCTAAATCGTTGTTGATTGATTTGAAAATCTATTAGCTGTTGCCTCTAAAAAAAAAAGCCAAATAAATATTAAAACTATAATGCTAGCCAAACAGAGGTCTTGTGAGTTTTTTGTGTGACTTTCAAAATCTCACTTCCCAGCAAGTAGCTAGCTAGCAGCAGCAGCTACTTGAAATTGTGAATGATGACAGCAGCATACCTTGCTTGTGATGTTGTTGATGCTGTGTCATTTCCTATCACATCCTGGTTGAGTAATCAGGTCAGGCAGGCCAGTTCCCAACCACTCCACCCCATGTGTTTCCCACCTCAGGACTCCTGTCGTGGCATCCCGATAAAATGGTGTATTAAACTTGGGAAATGCGCGCACACACACACACACACACACACACACACACACGCTCTTATAATATTTAAAATAACGATCTAAATGGTTTAAAATGTAATTTTTTTTTACATACATGATATATTTAAATTCTGT
>CAAKHF010005711.1:2033-17208 GCA_901007745.1 Hippocampus kuda
GGGTTTGGTCTCCCCCCCCCCCCCCCCCCGGATATTAGACTGCAGGAGCTCATTGTGTCGGAGACTAAAAGGAAAATGAACAGTTTAAGCACAAGCTGCTAATTACAGGCAGCGGTCAGAAATTAATGTCAGCGAAGTGCTCCCCGCCTCGTGCAACTTGAGGATGACGAAACGTCCTCTTAATAACGACATTATAGTTTTTCATTTTTAGTTTAAAATGGAATACCTTACCCACAATCCCGCGTCGAATTGTAGTTAATGCGCCTTTTGTTGCAGTAAATCCTTGTTGTGGAGACTGAAAATAGTTCCCATGACGTTGTTGTTCTTCTTCTTCATCTTTTATCTTCTAAAAGGAAGGCAAAGAAGAAGTGGTGACTCTACTGTTACTGAAAAACTAAACACAACAAAACGAATTACACCTTATAAATTGAAATGCAACACATTACGCCAGCTAAATGCTGACACACAACCCATAACACATCATGGAGTTCCAGTCCCTCAACAGGGCAACCATTTTAAGTACAACGCCTTAAACTTGATTTTTCTAATGGCAGTGAGTAAGTTTAAGTGGGTTTAATACGTCCTTTGTCATCACTTAACTGAATAACTTTAAACTCCCTCTCCAAATCCAATTTTCCTTTTCCAAGCGCTTCACTCTCTAATCTTATCGTCGCCATCATTCCCTTCAAATCGCTCCACTATGACCAGCTGTGCTTACCTGCCAACTCCTTTGTAGTTTTACTTTCTTTATTCAAAGACTTCGTGGTCTTTCCTCGCCTTCCATGAAGTAGCACGAGCCAATTTGTTGAGGTTTTGTTTTTCTTTTTTCTTTCCATCCGCGATGCCTATATTTCTGTCTCCGATCGTGGCGCTGAGCCGACATAGTTCTTCTTCGTTGGTGTTATCTAGTAATTGAACTCTGCTACCGATAGGTGTGTTGTCTGCATGTGAGAACCACACTGCCCTCAAGAGGCCAAAGCGTGACCACCGCACACGCACATCTGCCATTGAAAATCCAATGAAGGGTTGTGCGTTAAAACATAAATTGTTCAAAGGCATTCCCGTTAATCATCGATTATTTTCGACACACCAATTTTAGTGTAATGTTATGTTTTTTAATTCAAAACTATTGTCTATAGAATGTATTATTTTCTAAAATTTGGTGGCATCTGAAACTGATTGATTGAATGACATTGATTTCCAATAGGAAATATTGCTGTGGATTTTGTTTGTTTCGTTTTAGTCAAGCTTTCCAGAACGGATAAATCATGAAAACCGAGGTTCCGCAAGTGTCTTTCTTTTAAATGAAAAAACAAAAGTACATATAGCCTTTTCTCTAAAATATTGATTGGTTGTATTCATTATCTACAGGCTATGAATACCTTTTGAAAAAATTCTGCTGTTCATAATTTGATTTTGACAATTTTCGCAAGTGACTTGCAACATCCTGTCTCGATGGAAGACGAAATTTTTTTAAAGTGAATTTATATCTTAGGAGAACAAAGTGGAGGAAAACTGCCTCCCAGATGGCAGTGCATGACCTTTTTGCCCCGCACCTCTTTCCTCCACCTCCTCAGCAATGTGAACCTGAGAGAGCGGCGGCATCGGAATTTCCCGGTTGGAATTCCTCAGGGTGGCTGTTTGACCCGGCTGGTCATTTGATGTCAACACAGTCAGTGATGAACAAGTGGACCATGGTCACAATTGACCAAACGTCTTACAAGTGCCGCACAAGCCTTTTCTTTTTTTTGAGCCTCGTGTTTCTATCATGCCATTTTGGGAGTCGTGGCTGACACGTTTGTCACATTGCACAGAATGTAATGTGAACACACATCCAATTCGAATGTTCAATTTCCTTGGACAAAGTAGTTGAATGACCTTTGAAAGTCCTTCTCGCACATGTTACAGCTCATTTGCGTCCACGCTGAAACCGACTCAGAAGATATTAGGAATTACTGGTCACGCCGGAGGGCCTGGCAGCATTCACACACACCAGAAACGACGGAACTTGAAAGAAGAGTCAGTGGCAAAAAAAGTCATGGAAATATGCAAAATGTGCGCAAAGCGAATTCTGCACCGCTTTGATGACTCAGATGCAAACGTAACAAACTCCATGTGTTCAAATACACAGCGACTATTAATATTGACCGCTATAAATCTTGAGCGTGCCACAAATGTATCCCTCGCATCCCTGCGCTCTCATCTTTCAAAGTCAAAGGGCCCAAAATAAAAGCACTTTACACACACAAATGGTTTTTCTCTGAAGTGGCCCAAATAGATTAGCGGGCTGGATTAAAGCAGTTGTTTTAAGAATATTAGATACCACCCAGATTTATTTTGGTGCAAAATTTGGATAAAGGCAGAAGTTGATGAAGAGACTTGCAACACTATGACACAGTTCTGAGTGGAGTGGAATTTTTGAATTGGAGAAACAATGTCAAGATTATGTGTGTACACAGCTTCCTAAAAGTTACCATACGCTCTAAAAACAGTCAAAACTATCCCAATATGCGTTAGAAAAAGGGACTGACATAGTTTTGGGGGGTTTGCCAAGAATTGTGTTGTTTTGTACAAAATCCCCCAAATTGGGTTGTTTTGTTTCAAAACAAACAAACAAAAAATTGAGTTTCATGGAAATGGAAAACTATGTTAGCACACAGATTTTCATTGGACTTTTCAATCATTAAAAAAAAGTTAACTTTTTTTATATTTTTGATTTAAAAAATCTTTCAACATGATAATCCATCCATCCATCCATTTTCCGATCCGCTATATCCTCACAAAGGTCACAGGGGGTGCTGGAGCCTATCCCAGCTGTCTTTGGGCAGTACACGCGAGACACTCTGAACCGGTTGCCAGCCGGGTACAGAGACAACCATCCGCGCTCACAATCACGCCTAGGGACAATTTTGCGTGTTCAATGAGCCTGCCATGCATGTTTTTGGAATGTGGGAGGAAACCGGAGTACCCGCAGAAAACCCACGCAGGCACAGAGAGAACATGCAAACTCCACACAGGAAAGCCGGAGAACTCCGCACTGTGAGATCGACGCGCTAACCACTCGCCTCAACATTCTAATATTAACTTAAAATTAGAATAAACAGGAGGCCGGTGACAAACTTGGAAAACACCCTAAATGGCCCCTTGGCCAGACTTTGGACACCTGTGACCTAAATAGTCCAGCCTTCCTCTTGTACTTGTTTGATTTCCACATACATGCATTGTCCAGTCGCTTGTCATTTTCCACGCGGAATCCGAAAGCTCTCTTCTCCCGCTAACCCTTTATTAGTGTGTCACATTAGAAAAGACGTCAAACTTCATTTGATATTCTATCAGTTTATTAGGACTGCGCACATCTGCACGGGCCTTAACCGAGGAAGCAGCTGGCCTAAGTTGTGCAAGGGACTCGCCGCAACGACCACATGAGGCTCTCCTATAGCTCGTCTGGCACTGGTCCTCACCAGCAGGCCTTGCCGCTGCGATTTAGCAAGGTCTTCATGTGGATTGGGACCCACACTGGGTTAAAGCCGAGCTATTTTTTTTTTTTCCGCCATTGCAGGTGCACCCATTTATTCCAGTAAATGTCTGGGACGCCAGTGAAATACAGAGGGGATATAGCATGGACTTTAGCTGGGAGATCTTCTTTTCCTCATCTTGCTCTTAATTACGCTGCAATTTATCTTGTCGAGCTCAGTGCTGCCAGGATGTTGTAGTACACTGTGGCACGATACCGAAGTGCACAAATCTCAATTCGAATGTTCCCGCCTGTCAAAAGCACTTTGTCTTTTTGCAGCCAAACCGTGGAAAGTGAGTCCGGTTTTTCCCTCCACCACGCTGGTGTTTGCTCGATATCGGATCGCGGATTCCGTCATAATTAGAAAATATCTACTTCGGATCTTGCGCACCCAAGTGGCATCGGAAAGTCACGTCAAAACAAAGAGCGGTAATAATTGTTCCAATAACACCGTCACTTTGAAAAAATGTTCGAGTGATCACATTGGCCGTGTATTTTGTCTCTGAGCAGCCGCATTAGCATAGCCAGCCCTTTCCAGGGCCAAACCGTCACATAACTTACATACAGCATGTGACCGAATGTTAGACAGCTGCCACGGCAACCCCAAACAAAACCCAAGTCCCCCAGCGGCAGGCGGGGGCGGGGGGCTGCAAATTAGGGCTGATAATGCCTCGCGCCACCCACAAACGGCTGCGTGGGGAGCGGTGGGAAAGGAGAGAGGAGCGGGACCGATTCGGGGGTCCTTTTCCTTTGCAGGCCGGGGTGGAGGAACCCGTGAAAGCGAAGAAAGGAGGCTCTCATGGCCCATTGTGCATGAAAGCAGCAACCTCCAGATCTGTCTCCCTCCTGACTCATTACCCAGGATGGCCGGCAGGAATGTGGCTGTTTGTTTGGGAACCTCCGCCGACTCCAAATTGACACTTCACACATGTCAGATGTCCACTTGAAGGTGAAACATGGCCTTGTTCTGACAGGCATGAGAAGCGTCGTTGGGGACGCTCGGGGAAATCAAAACAAGCAGATGATCCAAAGACAGCACAGCCAAAATATCAACAATATCAAACTCTGCAATTTTAACGCTAATTTGAAACACAAACCCTAATTTAAAACCCTAACCATGCCTTACATCACTTGAAAACCTAAGCTTGACTGGAAACCCCAAGCCTAGCTTGAAACCCCGATATCAAACCATAACTTAAAGCAAAACCCTAATTTAAAACCCTCACCCTGTCGTCAAGCCCTAATTTGAATCCCAAACTTTGTTTTAAATTCTTAATTTGCTTTAAAACCTAAACCCTACCCTGACAGCCTAATGTGAAATTCTAACTTAAAAAACTAATTTAAAAGCCTCGGCATGGCTTTAAATTAATAATAATAATAATAATAATAATAATAATAATAATAATAATAATAATAATAATAATAAAGTGAATGAACTTTAGCAGGGCAAACCCAATTTCAAACCCTAAAATGGGTTGAAAACCCGAATTTGAAACCTGACACGTGACTTGAAACCCGACTTTGAAAGTGTAACCCTGGCTTTAAACCATCATCTGAAACTTGAAAATTGAACTCATTTCGATTTCTGAGTCGAACCCTTGTTTGAAATCCGAACCCAAACCTTTGCTTGGAACCCTACCCTTGGTTTCACACCTCAATTCAAACCTCAGCGTGGGTTTGAAACCCGACTTTGAAATCTTACCTTCAAGCCCTGAACATCAAGCCCCAACTCAGGTTCCAAACCCTAGCGAACTGTCCCAAAGAGATAAAACTGATTCATATTTTGAAATAAAAATTCTTTGCCATGAGTTTGTTTGGCGGTTGTTTTCATTGGCATCAGCGCATCATATGAAAGTCATTGCGGTTTAAAAAGAAAAGTTGAATCGTGCATTAATGTTAGGATCACCTTACCAGGCATCGGGATATGTTCTATCAATTAGTGGGCTTGGGCAGTAAGCACAGGAAAGATGAATATGTTGCTAAATCTGAAAATCATGGTTTCTACATATGGACCTCTATATCGTCCTTCCAAAGAAAACGTCTACCCTTACATTTTTATGTGTTATTGAGCCCAATTGCAATAAAATGAAATCCACAAATACATACATGAAGGCATCAGAGCTGGCTGCTAAGCGCTATTAAGTCTGTCAGGTCCATTTTTAACTCCTTGACAGTTGGCTGGCCCGCAACCTGCACTTCAATCTCTCATCGCTTGGCTCCTTTCGGACCCTCCTGGTGTAAAACTGACGAGGCCACGCGCCACTCGCGTCACGCCGCCACCGACACCCACTCGGCTCTTTGCGGACTTTTTCCGACTGCAGTTAGAGCAGCTGTCAGACGACGGCGGTTGGCGGGGGCGTGGTGGACCAGAACACCTCAAAGTCCCACCGCTGGACGCATCTGTGGTCGCCGAGGTCCGCGGCGGCGCGGATTACTTGGACTTCCTGGGTGTGCATCAGGAGTCCGTCCCGCACCCACCCCCGAAACGACATCTGGGATGATTTCACATTCATCTTTTTGGATTTTCGGCTTTGAAACATTGACTAAGCGACTTTGCAGCTAAAGAAACTGATTTATGACTCACACTAATTCCATTGTTGGGTCACATCCCTTCTTTCCGCCTTCCCGAAATATACTACTTGTAGATCCCAAACAGATCTTTGGGTCTCCCTGAAGAATAAATTAGCAGCTGGAGGCGGGCTGGGGCTGATGGATGTCTATCGCCATGGCAACCCCTTGCATGTCTCCCATCTCGAGTGCTGTTCTGTGGTGGTGTTGTAAATGTGTTGGTTACACCACGGGTGTGGCTAAGGTATAAATCTTGCAATTGTGTGCGCCGAACAAGCTGCGAGCTGAACTGTGATGGTTGAAGTGAACCCAATGAGAAAACATTATGTATGTCTTTCTCTTACTATTTCTTTGGCCGTGTGTTGTTTCGGCCAAACTTTCAAGAGTGGTATGAGTAAGGAAGAGCTGTTGGTGACAATCCAGACAAGTCAGAAAATGATTCACGTTGTGTTTCAAGGCAAGGTTAGGCTCTGTTATGGGTCTGAACTTTGCTGTGGCAGGCATTTCATCCATCCATCCATTTTCCGATTCACTTTATCCTTACAAGGGTCGCGGGGGGTGCTGGAGCCTATCCCAGCCGTCGTTGGACAATAGACGGGGGACACCCTGAACCAGTTGCCAGCCAAATGCAGGGCACACAGAGACGAACAACCATCCGTGCTCACACTCACACCAAGGGACAATTTAGAGCGTTCCATTAACCTGCCATGCATGTTTTTGGAATGTGGGAGGAAACCGGAGTACCCGGAGAAAAGCCACAGAGGCCACAGAGAACATGCAAACTCCACACAGGGAGGTCAGAGCCGGGATCACGACCTCTGCACTCTGAGGTCGACACGCTAACCTCTGGACCACCGGGCCGCCCTGGCAGTCATTTATACCGCAATTATTTTCTTCAATAATTCAATAAAGTATAGGTGGCATTGGCGTGTCAAACAAGTGTTTGAATTGAAGTCTTCAAATTTGGGTTAGGGTTTTAAATTAGGTTTCCAAGACTGTGCTGGCATTTGAAATTAGGATTTAAAGCCAAGAGTAGAGTTGGGTTGGGTTTCAAGCTAGGGTTTAACTGGAGGGTTGGGGTTTTAAAATGGGGTTTCATGCCTGGTTATGGTTTTAAAAAAGAGTTTGGATTTTAATTTCAGGCTTGAAGCCAAAGTTAGGGTCTTGAACTGGGGCTCTAACTCAAAGTTAGGGTTTGTAAATAGGATTTCAAGTCATGTTTTGGTTTCAAGTTATGGTTCCACATTTGGGTTTCAAACCACAGTTAGAAATTGCACATGCCAGAAACCGTCACTGGGTTACTTCCGACATACAGTCCCAACTTCATCTCGATCCATTCGAAACCAAATCGAAACGTTGAAAGGCTAATTTGAAGGCCTTGATAACTGCCTTCAGAGAAAGAGCTGAGCCTGCAAGGAAGACCATGTTGGCCTTAAACAAAGACATGTGTTCCTAAAGGGACGTCATTCCGCTTGCGTCTTTGCACTGCGTAACTCAATCTCCCCACGGAGGGGAGCGGGGCGACGTGGGGGGTCGGATCTTCGGAAGGAAGGGTTAAGTACATTGATCAAAGGGAGCTCGGAACTTCTCCGGAGCGTCAGAGGGACCCTCCTGTATCCGACATCCTTTACGAGTGATTGGAGTTGGTGTGGTGGTGGTGGTGGTCGGGGGGAGGGGGGGGGGAGACGGTGAGGACACGAACGTCTATGGGCGTGCGGTCATTGGGGCGCTGGGAGTAAGGCCCGCTGGATTAGAACCCGAAGCTGCCTGTAACTAGTCTCAAACCGCACGGAGCTGCCGTCCAGAGTACTTGCGTGCAATCTGTGCTCGCAATGGAAATGGGGTTTTTAAAATCTTATTTAGAATTCCTAATTAGGGTTTCAAGGCAGGGTAAGGGTTCAAGCTAGGTTTTCAAATGCAAGTCAGGCTTGAAATGAGGGTTTCAAGACTGGGTTAGGGTTTCAAACAAGGAACAGGGTTTCGAGCAGTGGTTTGGAATGTGAAATTGAAGCAAAGGATAGGGTTTCAAATTCTGCACTCCAAGCCTAACTATGGGCCATAGCCATGACTGCTATGAGTCATTTTCTTGGAGTTGTTTTGCACAAAACGACCCAGAGAGTTGGGTCAAATCGACCCACGTAGTTAATCAATCCCTTTTTGACACCAAAAGACCATGAATGTTGAAAAATGATCTGTTGACCTTTCTTCAGTTGTCAGTAAGGTTAAGAGAGTTTATTTATTTTATTTATTAATTGTAGCAGAATAGTGTTAAAATGTAAACATGTTAAAATGTTACTTCATATAATTGTCTGTATGGTTAATCAAGGTTTTACAGTGGAACAAATTCATCCAAATAGAATTAATTTCCACGGGAAAGAAAATAGAGGTAACCTAAGGGAATGCGCACGTTCCACTTTGGAGGTACCACCAAATTTCGTCTTGTTTGGCCTTGGTGGAGGTCTGCGTTCCAGCGACTGCTATTCAGGTTTTGAATGTTTGCCCTAAGCCTGGCCTCAAATTTGAGGGTGAGGGGTAAAGTACCAAGAAAAGGGTCTCGTCGGTTTCCTCGTGGTGGAGTCTGCTTTTAGAACCCCGACCTTTCTCGCTTCTTGCAAACAAAACACCAAGCGAAAAATAACCTCAAGGAGAAGGCCGAGGATCTCATGTGTGGGCTCTGCGCAACGACGAAACACCACTTCCTGTCTCTCACCTACACACACACTTTGCATGGGGGAGAGGGGGGCAGGCAGGGAGAAATTTTAGGTGGAAATAGGTCAGTTCCTGTTGTCATGCCAGTGCCGTCGTCCTCAGACTGCTGATGGTGTCCTTGCTGGGGATTTGAGGCCTGAGGGCGTCTCCCACGCAAAAATTAACCTCACTCATATTTTACAAGCACCACTTAGTGGGCCAGGCCAACATAAACAGGTGTGCTCACCAACTTCCCCGGGGCTGTCTTCCCTGCTTATACGCCAAATATAAATACCGACAGCTTCTGTAAAGAACCGTTTTATAAGAGATAAGGAAGAGAAAAGAATGGAGTCTTGGTCACATAATGGGAACATTACCGTTTTGGAGCAACAACGTGGACAGTCAATAAGTATTTAGTAATCAGGGTTTTAATAGTTTTCATTAGAGTTAGTTTTATTAGCTTTCATCCACCCATTAGCCAATCCGTTTATCCTCACAAGGGTCGCAGATGTGCTGGAGCCTATCGCAGCTGTCTTTGGGGAGTAGGCGGGATAAACCCTGAACTGGTTCCCAGCCAATCGCAGGGTACACATAGACTAACAAACATTCACATCTCAATCACACCTATGGACAATTTAGAGTAATCAATTAAGCTACTGTGAATGTTTTTGGAATGCCTGGGTGGCTATTCTCCGGGGAGACCGGAGAATAGCCACCCAGGCATAGAGCTTCTTTAAAAACAACTAACACTGCATACAAGGTGCCTTAAAATGGGGGAAAGAGATGGATGTAACAACAACAGCACACAATTTAATATCACTGTCCAATTTAAAACCCAATTTCGAGACTGCTGGCGTTAGATAAGGTACCAGTGGGACCAAATCAGCAGTGTGGGATGTGCAAGTGCCACTGGGAAAAAAACGTCTCATTGAAATTCAGGAAATTTAGTGCCATCCACGCCTTGATTTCCTCCAGACAGGACAAAGTGGTTTTAATTCCTTTTTACTCAGCAGGGTATAGATTTGACTGTCATCCACATAGCAGCGAAAGGAAATACCCTGCTTTCCTAAGATGATACCCAAGGGCAGTAAATACAATGAAAGCAGCAGGGGCCCCAAAATTGAACCTTGTGGAACACCATACAACAGCGGGGCAGAGTGGGATTCAGAGCAACAAAGGCTAACACAAAAGGTTTTGCCTGCCAATCGCTCTAAAGTGAATGTGAGCAAGAGCAAGTCAGGAATATCAATAAATTGTTGATATATAACCAGTTGTGTATACACAGAATATTAAACTATACTACACGTATGTGAATGTGAAACGAAAAGCAGCAACAATTGCAATATTGTATATCACACTGTAGGTAAAGACTAAGTCAGAAGCACATGATTTATCCAATACACTTGCAGATCTTTCCATGCAGTCAGGTAGCGGTCAGAGCACTCGACCCCAGAGGAGGGTCCTCAACGATGCCCCCTGCTCGGCCTTGTGGTCTATGATGTCACACGTGGCCCTGGCTGCCTTTGAGTGGCCATGTGTTCCTCACCGCTAATATCAAACAGATGATGAGAACTCTGCAAACGATGGAACAGTCAAAACAACATTAAAGGAACGAGCAAACACAGCTTTGTCTTAATTGGGCCAGGCTGCGTGTCGCGCTGCCCCTTTTGTTGACAATGAGGACAAAGCGTTCTTCAATCCCACTTGCCCACGTGATGTTTCGAGGCCGGTGGCGAGTTTATGAATTCGTATCACCTCCACATCCTGAAATAGCACTTGAAAAGGTTTGACCCAGAATAATCAATCATCCACCGGACTATTGAGTTTCCTGGTCCTGAGGACACAGACAGGGCTGTAATTGAAAAGTGGCTTCTGGAAGACTTTCTCACTTGGGATCTGGCTAATCTCAGGCGTCAACTCACAAGCCCTCTGACTTGTTTGATTTCCATCCATTCCATCGTCAAAGACGAGTAAAAAAAATGTCCTTCGAAAGACTCTCATGATGAGCATTGATGTTAGATTGCCGACTTAAAAATAAAAATGAAACATTGAATCCCCGCAATCCACCCCACACGACCAATATCATCGACCGTTCGATGATGCTGGTTGTGGCTGCCACGAGCGCTGAAAACGTGAGCCAGATGAAGATTGTTCCTTCCAAACCGTCCTCCGTCGAGTCGAACTGAACTGTACTGCTTGAATGAAATGCGGCTGGCGTGTACGTCAGCGACTATACGAGCCATTTCACTGCACAGTGAATGATCCCAGTAGGATTTATTGCCTGATCCCTTACGAGCGAGCGGGCCCGACGGTGATTGTCCAACGCATGTTTTCTGCATGCGATGACTTCAAGTCTCTTGGAGTCCCGTGTCTGTCGTTGGTTCGGCTTCGCTGCCGTGCGGTGACGTGACTCGTCAGTGAACTGTGACATGCGGCATCCTGTGATGGATTTGCATAATTTGCATAAAGCTGGTGCTTGGCCTCGTGTCGGCGGTCACGTCACCGCGTCTTTCCAAAGCTCACTGTTGGACTCACTCCCGATACGCTAGATCCCCCGTAAATTAACATGATGCGCAAACAATAGATGCTTAAGCGCAGTGGTTGGCGGTTTCATTCGGAAAACATTAACATCACGCACAGTTTGAACATTAACAGCAAATACTAGCGGTGTGCGTCTCGCCAAGAAAAGACAACTTGATACGTTCAGTATCCCGATACATGGGGTGCGATACAATTCAAGGGCGGTTCCATTTTAAAGTGGAACGATTCTATTCAGTTCGATTCGATGCACTGGTGTTTTTCAAAACTTACGTTTCGATTCAAATCGTTCTTAATCTAATCATTACACTCCTAGTTAATCAATTTTAACGTAGGAATTTTTTTTTAAAAACTGTACTGAATTATTCAGTTAAAAAATACCACACATAAAAGTTAAATCAAACATGAATAATGTATGCTGGTAGACGCACATCCTTTCTGTAACTGAGAAGTCATTGCTGATCATACCATCCGCAGTCAGAATTTCAGGAAATTAAAACGCACACATTTTCAGAACCTTGCCAAACACACTCATGACACAAGTGGGACCAAGTCTAAATAAAAAGCAACATTTTGTTGATCTTTGTTGATCGTATGTTACACATACGTACAGCACATTTGACAAGTTGTATTCAATTCAATTCAATTATTTTCATGCAAAATGGCATTTGATTTGCAGTTGTTTAGTTTTTTAAAATTTTTCCACATAGTCTAGTTTTATCTCATGCACTGATTCACTAGCTAACAACCAATCAGAATGATCAATCGTCATGGATGGCCAACATTCTGGGTGCCAACCTTTTATTTTTTATTTTTTATTAAATCAAATTGTTTTTGTAGTTGAAAGTTGCATCAGGTAGAAATATTTTTCCAATCAGAGTCCATTTTAGTGTTCATGATATTTTCCGCTGCCCCCTTGCAGTACATTCTTGACAGAGATGACACATTCTCTTGCCTACACACTGCCTAAAAAACAAGTACAAAAACTAAGCCCCTTTGAGAGTGAAAGTTTTAATTTTCGTCGTTGCATGTGGGCGAAGCGTGGTGCACAAAACTTGATGACTTGGCCATCTACATGCCCCAGTTACACGTGATGAAGGTCCCAAAGTGTCAAGAAAACAAATTGATTTTTTTTTTCTTTTCTACATGATCCATGGCACAGCGTGGCGGGGCTTATGCAGTTCCGGTCCTGAGGGCTTCAGACAAACGAACAAAACCCATCTTACTTCTGCTCTACTGGCTGCCCACAATGCCGTTCACATGCAGCAGACGGATGAAGTGGCGTGGCATCGTGGTATAAGAAAAGATTTCTACAGGCGTTTTGTGGAAAATTCAGGATAAATCCAATAAGGGCGTGTCCAAATAAGACAAATTACCTCAGCTTACGTGTGTTTTACATTTTACGTGCATTGCCATAATAGACGCACTTCATTCACGTTCGGTAGCTTAACAAGGTTAGTTTTGCGACGCCGAAAGCTACACAACATCTGGTAAATCGCAGACACATATTTCAAATAATAGTACCTGGAATTCTGTGCTGAAATTATGTCCCTCAACATCCTGTTAGTAGCCATCTAGAAGAAGAGTACAAAATAGTGAACATGACTCGGCAGGAATAACATCCTCATGCTAAGTGCTAAGGTAAGGTAATGGGGTGTTCCAATCAGACGAAAAGAGCCCCACTTTTTGTATTATCAGAAAAAGACATACGGTCTTTCCATCAATGTTATTTTCTTTCCTAATTACGTAGCTTCTTGATCAGGTAGCATAGCAGCTAACACGGGCAGTTTTTATGTTACTTTTCAGCTAAAACTCAGAATCAGAATTATTGGCCAAGTGTGTAGAACACACAAGGAATTTGTCTCCGGTAGTATAGGCTACACTAGTATTGCGATAACAAGTAACTACGATAAACAAAGACATGACATATAAGCGTCGAAAGACGTAAGAGTACCATAGTGTGGTAGTACCACCCAATGACAGCTCTGCGACAATGTGCAGAGCCATAATAATAATAATAATCATTGGGGCATCTTTTAAAGTGACCAGTAGCAGTAAATATAGTACAACTTTAGGTGTGCAATTATACAGAAAGCGCTTGAGCACCTTAAAGTGTCTGGTGCTGCGGAATATTGATCAACGACAATTGTCTGAGTATGTAGCGAGCTGAAGCTATAATGATCAGTGCAGGAATACTATCGCACGGGGCGTGTGCATAAATTCAAAGAGCCACTATAGATTTGAGTCACTGTTTAGGGAGTTAATGATGAGAGGTAAGAAGCTGAATGTCTGCTAGTTTTGGTGTGCATGGTTTAATCGCGCTTACCTGAAGGGAGCTGCTGGAAGAGGTGGTGGTCAGGGTGTTGGGGTCCAGTTGGATTTTCTGTGCCCTTGTCTTGTTTCTTGCAGTGTGCGAGACCTCCAGAGGGAGTATGGCGGTGCCAATGATATTTTCCGCCATCCTAACTGTCCGTTGCAGTCGGATTTTGTCCTTTTTTGTGGCAGCCACAAACCAGACGATGAACACAGGACTGATTCGATGACTGCTGTGTAGAACTGCCTCAGCAGTTCCTGTGGCGGGCCATGCTTCCCCAGCAGCCTCAGGAAGTACATCCTCTGCTGGGCCTTTTTCAGAATGGCCCCCTCAACTTCATGTCCTGAGAGACTGATTCCCAGTAACTTGAAGGTCTTGACATTTGACACAGGGCAAATGGATAGTGTGAGGGACAGCTGTGGCGTAGGAGGTTTCCTGAAATCCACGATCATCTCTTCAGTCTTGAGCGTGTTCAGCTCCAGGTTGTGTTGGCTGCACCAGAGTGCCAGCTGCTCCACTTCTTGTCGGTACTCAGACTTGTCGCCGTCTTTGATGAGGCCGATGACTGTGGTGTTGTCGGTACACTTGATGAGTTTTTGAGCATGGATTTGCAACCTTGTTTCTGTAATTAGACTAATATTAAAATAAAATTAGTTGTCAAATAAAAGTAAATAAGTGATTGCGAAAACTACATTGCATCCTCTTTTTCACCTTTTTTTCATCTTAGATTTCATTGTATTTTATATTTAATTCTTGCATATTGATGCAAAAACGAACTCATTAAGTTTTATCTGATGGGTCGATGCAATGGAAGAAACCATTTTTGACCATGCTGAGCTCTCTGAGTGATTCTTAATAGTCTTTTTGAACAGCACTGTAGCATTAGCATGCATCGCACACGGTTGATTCTGCACTGAATCCGCTCCCGCTGCCAACTCCTCTCAATTAGCTCCTTCTCCCGCTCCATGACGAGCGCCCTTTTCACACTTTTCCGGCCAACACATGCACGTCCTTGTTTCCATCGAGCCATCCCGTCCATCTTAACAAGAACTTTTCGGGCTCAATGTGTGTCTGAAAACAAAAGGGACACTGAGCCGCCTTCTCCTTCATTTTAAAAGCTCATTTGCATGACACTCTTCAACACTCTCCGATTCCGCTTTGCTCTGCCAGTGGAGCAAGTGCAACGGTGTAATCCGGTGCCCTTCAAATATCCTTTATGGATTATCCGCTGTGTGTAGAGATCATTCTAGAACGTATTCTGTTAGGATGTAATGCTAATTTATTTATGGGTTTTTTGTTGTTGTTTTTTTTACAAAATGCATAACAAAACAAGAGCAGTCTGTTGAGCTCAAACTTCCACTAAGGCCAACATAGATAATATCCTGATGCAAAATTTGGAGGGCAAGGGGATCCCGTTATCACAACAACAAAAAAATCAATCGTTGTCTTCACTTAGTTCTCACCCAATTTAGCTCGAAGTGCACACACACACAAACACACACACACACACACACACACACACACACACACACACACACACACACACACACACA
>CAAKHF010005713.1:3215-20628 GCA_901007745.1 Hippocampus kuda
GGGCGCGGGGGGCCGGGGGGGGGGGGAGGGGGAGGGGGGGGGGGGGGGGGGGGGAGATAGTAGTTGAGAGAGACGCCCAGACCCTCTGGCTGCTCCACTATCAGGCTGTAAATGATGGAAGTGTTAGCCGTACAATTACACATTCCCTCTGCGTGCTTGTTGTTGCGCTTCCGTGTTCGTTTCTCATTGTGCTTTTATGCAGACTGGAAGTCTCCGGTGTCTGCGCTCAAGTGTATTTTTGTGTCGCGGAGAGAATAATGTGCAGTTGCACACGCAGGCTCATTAGTGCCTGTGTCACTGCTGCTGCCAAAAAATGGGCGAGTTGGTGCTGATTTTGGGCTTAATCACTAATGAGGACCAAACACTAGAAACTGCGCTAAATACATGACCTTTGAATACTAGTCATTATATTAAAACTCAAATATACTCAAAGGCGATGGAATATCGGAATTTTACATTGTAACTGCTTGGGGGAGGGTTTGGTCACCGGAGTGACTAGCCACCCATCAAGTGTGACATTAGAGAACAAAGACAATTGTGTTTTACCCGCCGACTAGAGATTCTAATTCTCCGTCCGAAATGTGTCTGAGCAATTCTGAATTCGGTTGTATATGATGTCACAATTTGTTTGATTTACGTAACTCCGCCCCCTACACTGAGTTTCTCCACCCATGACTTAGCAGCTCGCCTGGGTAAAGCTCCGCCACTTTCAAGCCACGGCCAGTCGACACCGTCTGGAGCAGTCACCACAAAGCCAAAAGGTAAGCGGAGCTGCAGGGAGTTTTCTTGGATGCGCAGATTAGCGCTTGCTTCTGATCGGCGCGTACGGTGGTGCCGTGAGGAATCAGTCAAACTCAGTCTGTGACCACAATCGTAATTTATACTGGACACTATAGCTCCGCCCACAGGCATCATGGTAACAAAAGCTCTACTCTCTATTGGTCCAGCAGTGTTCGGGGTAAGTGTATGGTCACTCAATTAAACGAGACAGGACCGCCCCCGCAAAACAGCAAAAGAAGAAATGGGCCGCTCAAACTTTTAAGATGCCTAGGAAGTGTTTGAAATTGAAAAAGAAAAAGATATATATATCCATAATATTTCTCAGAGTATATTTGGGCTTTTGTTGTTGTTCGGAGCCCAAACAAAATGTGGATCTAGGAATGCAGCGGCATCACATTAGCGTCTCCTCGGGCAAGAAACAAAGCCTCCCAGGTAAGTCAAACTTGCTCGCTAGCGAAAACAAAAGCCAATTGCAAAAATAGCCATCCAAGCTGAATCATCCAAGTTAAAGCGTGTCCGCCGGCACTCACATTATGCGCGAGTGCATTGTGTACGCACGCGCCGCAAATGGATGTCCCCAAGAAAGAAAAGAAGGCATCCGAGGATTTCGAGTGCTCCGCTCAAATACGTTCAGAGAGTTGGAGCCGCGTCTTCTTTACCATTCTAAATCGGGACTCTGTTTCTTTCTTGTTTGTTTATTTGTTTGTTTGTTTTTTTTGATGTGAATTACGTGCCGCCAAACAGGAGCATCAAAGAAAGGATTTTGAATGGGGTCTTCAAGGGCAGGAGAGGAGGTCAAACACTATGAAGTCCCAAGGGATGCCGAAACCCCCGGCGACAGCATCCCAAAGGGTCTTACCACCCATTTTCCATTTTTTTTCTTCTTCTTTCATCTTCTTTCTCAAACTGCTTTAATACAACAAAGCGTATGAGGGAAAAGTAGTTCGGGTTGCACGACTGTCCTTGTTTTATGTTTTGTGTTGACTGTGATTATTATTTTACTTTCTGTTAACTGTTTTGTTAAGCGCTTTGTTACAGCTGCAGTTGTTGTGAAAGCGCAATATAAATCAGGATGTATTGTATTGTATTGTATTGATTTTTTTTTTTTTTTTTTGGAGAAGGGGGGCAACGGGGGAGACTGCCAGAGCCGTAGCACCAGACAAATAAACAAAGCCATGAAAATGTACTTGGCCGCGAACCCAAGACTGTTGAACGAGTGGATTCTAAATTCTCTTTGGCTCAGCGACGACAACAACGCAGCTGCCAAAAATGGCTCCTTCTTATTGATGACGAATCGACGCGACATCAAAATATTTACCATCGTAGCGATGAGCGATACAAATTTTGCCCGAATTCGTGCACGGCAATATGCATGGTTTTAATATAAAACCAATTCCAGCGGAGCTGGGACGGTGTGTTCAAAAATGCTGTAAATAGACACATTGTGCATTTGTACTTTCTTCAGACGTTGTGTGAATGTGGAACGTTAAGGCCGTAATGCGGAGTGTCATCGCGACGCTGCCGTGAAGGTCAACGAGGCTGCCGGGGTTTTTTTCTCTTCTCGACACACCTTCGACGCGGCCACCACGTGTGAATGGAATGCACAGCGGCGGTACGCGGGTGCGCGTGCGTGTACCTGCATGAGGGCTGGGCAGGTATACTGGGGAACTGACACTCCCCATGAACGCAATAGTTCTTGTAGAGATCCGGACACGGGGTGTACAGGCCATCTGCCTGTCCGTTTCCTGACAAGAGAAAGAGAGAAAGCGGAGCCTTCGTCATAATGCGTGCAAGTTACACACAAACCCACCACATATGCGCGTTCATGTTTGAAGCCATGAGTAGCGTGCAGGCAACCAATGGCAGACACAAGTCGTACACATGCATGTGGCACGGACCACAACGCCTCTTATGTGCGTCGTACATTTGTAACGCAGATGTAACATATTTGCTATCCTGTGAAAAACGCCGATGTACATTTTTTAAAAAAATGTCGACGATCATGGCATGTGCGAAACACAGACACGCCATGAATGTCAAACATTCGAGGGGGAACAAAAAAAAAAGACAAAACTGGACAGACGTGTCACAGGACAGCGACGATCCGTTCACCGCGTAACACACGAGACACGTTTGGAACATGCCACAGAAATAATGCATGCGAACACGCTCCTGTATTTGCATGTCGAAGACAGATGGCGCATTGTGTGACAAGTGTGATGAATGCGTGACATGGGTGAATGTTCAATGTGTGCAATGCATGTGTCGCCGATGCAACAAAAGTGTCACGCAGGTCGCACATCTGTTGCATGTGCAGCGTGTTAACATGCCATACTCTTGCCTACACAGTATTTCGCAATTGATTATTTGTGTGTGTGCAGGGTTCGATTCCCTTGTGGAGTTTGCGTGTTCTCCCCGTGCCTGCAGGGGATTTCTACGGGTACTCTGGTTTCCTCCCGCATTCCAAAAACACGTGCGGCAGGCTAATGGAACACTCAAAATGGTCCCGAGGCGTGCTTGTGAGCGCAGATGGTTGTTTGTCTATGCGTGCCCTGCGATTGGCTGGTTCAGGGTGTTGTCCCCCGCCTGCTGCCCGAAAACGGCTGAGACAGGCTCCAGCACACCTGAGGATAAACCGGATCAAGCTAATGGATGGATGGATGATGGAGATCTATATACTGCATAATGAAGATCACAGTGCGCTGGTTGGCATCCGCGACAAACATGCGCACTTACCGGTGATGTCGGTGGGCGCGAAGTGTCCGTCTCCGCCTTTGTTCCCATCTGGAAAAAGGCCAGAGCAAGCCGTTGATCCCAGGCCAAAACCTCTGGCCCGAGCCATTAGCAGATACATGTTTGAACAAATGCCGCAGTGGGAAGCCTGAGAATTCGGTGTGATTTCACCTCAGCAAAAGGGCGCACGGAGCGAGCGCACCTGCCACTTAATGCATATCAATGTGGACGCTGCCTTTGAGTCTCAAAGTTTCTCTCTTTTTTTTTTTTAAACGGCGTACAAAAGGCTCCAAAGGAGAAGCGTCTGAGGGGACGGAAGATAAGAGCTTTATTGCTCCTGCTGCTGCTCCTTGGAAAATAAATAGCAAAGCAGCCACTTTCCACTCATTCTCACTATATTGCGGCTGTTTTCTTTTCAAAGGCCAAGACTTTGTATTCCCACCGTCACTGGACCAAAGTATTTTCAGCATTTTCACAGCAATGGCGGACGCTGTTTCTCTTGCTTCCCCTTGATTGCAACAGACCGAATCAAGTGCATCGTCATCCGGCGAGTTATTCTGCCCCAAAGCGTGTTATGCGCCTGGCAATCCAGCCGTCTAACTCTGGTCCCAAAGCACGTTAAGGGCTGATTGCGCGGTCCCCAATTACTTCTTGAAGCTCTCGTCTGCGGTCCCTAATCAATTGTCCCGAAATGCCCCGCGGAGGCGACGCGGACGCTTGCCCAATTGTTCCGGAAAGCACACATGGCAGCGCCTAGCGCCAATTTCAACAGTCAGAGTGACCCCAAGTGTCGACAAATTAAAATCCAGCAGGATCGTTCCCCCCGCCCCCGCAAAAACAAACAAAAAAAAAATCAGCACATTTTTAGATTCAACCACATGGAATAGCAGGAGGGGGAAAAAAAAAGCTTCACTTCATGGGTTTTAGCCACGCTGATTAATAAAACGTGTCAATGCCTGGAACGTTAACAAAACAAACACGGAATCCAAATGGAAGACATTCGACTAAAAGGTAATTAATGGTCGCTAATGCCGTCACGAGACGCCAGCTAAGCGTATGTCGGGGGTGGCAGATTAGCGTTGCAGACGTTTCCGTACTGTGATTAGCGCAAACGTGTTGTCGAGTGGATGGAGGTGCAGGAGCTGCCAAGCGGGCGGCAATGGCAGCTTCTACAAATGGGGGCGGGGGATATAACGTGGTCACGGTGCACACCCCAAAAATAGTTTAATATCAATATGGATTTTTTTTTTGGCTGTTATTTGGCAGAAAAGATTTGATATGAACCATTAATTATGACAAAAATATGCAATAGCAGCTCAATATTTTTTCACTAAGCAATACTCGTGGTCAGTCAACATTTGCTCTGTTGTTATTCCGGATGTTTCCCAAATGGGAATTTTGACTCGAACCTGAATGTTGACCTCACGTAAACATCAGTCTTTGAAAGCCTTTTGTACAACCGGGCATGACGCCGTGGGAGGGAGGCTCACGGGCAGAGGCAGGCCTTTCAGCGGAGCCCCGCCTTAAAGGGGGGGGGGGCACATGATCGTCATAGCCAACATTGACATGACCGAAACAAAGACGCTTTCTTGAGTACGTCGACGCCGCAGCCATATTGGATGTGGCAAATTGTGAAGCAAATTTTGAAGATGCTTCCTCCTTGGAGATGTATCATCAAGCAAAAACTTACTGGATAAGACGCAATTCTTGCTTTTCGGTGGTATGAGCTTGTATTTGCCGAATATATGGATCGTGTTCAAACCACATACAATATGGGCGGATGGGCTGCTATATCGCTTCGACCCGGTTGCACAACAGAATTGACAAGAAAAAAGGAAAGAATCAAATGAAAAAGTCCGCAACGCAGCGGACCCATCAATTCCAAACTCCCGAAAAGCAAGGAAGGCTCAAGTAATTTGTGACATTTTGCAATGTTGATCGAATCTTGAGTCTGACCTTGGCAGTGGCCCAGGTGCTTGACCTCGATGCGTTCCTGCTTCTGACAGGAGGCCTCCTTCACCTGGCAGGGGTTGTCATAGGAACGACCATCCGAGGCACACACTGGATTGAAGCTGATGTGGGAACAGTCGATGTTGCACACGCACCTGCCGCAGAGTTACACAACCATTGTTCGTGTCACTCCATTGTACAAGATGTCGAACACCCGTGCCGTGGCTGTTTCATCGCCAGATGTTGATTAAAAATGACTCCCCACCCCACCTTCCAAAAAGTACACCTTCTTACACTCGAGGGAAACCACAGTCAAGCTTTTACTCGGTCGGGACATCGGGGCCGTTCATTGTAATCCCGTTCAAATGATGTTTTGACACATTCAGTGTGGCACAATAGCGAAATAGATGAAACGTTGTACAAAGAAAAAAAAAAACAGGCTGCACAGAAGGCTGGCCCGATAAAAGAGCGCACAATGGAAACAAAGAGATAAGAAAAGCGCACATTTCGCTGCTTCTTGAAAACCGCTCTGAATGGAAAGTACGAACTTGGGGGTGCCGATAATATCCCAGCATTAGCATGCCATGATGCCAGAGAGTTTGTTTACTTCCCTCGACACCGTGACGCTATCTTGATGAGGCTGAAAGTGTATCATGCACACGCCACAATGGCCGGCTGCGTTTCGAGTGGGGACGACGTCGCCGTCCATCGTCCTCCTGCGGCGACAGCCGATGCTGACGTTCAATGAGAATTTTGTCGTACGCTGCAAAACTGGCAAAAATACTCACACTCGACACTTACAGTAAGTAAAAGTACAGAAAGAAATGACTGGCATAAGTAAAAGTGCTGTTTAAGCTCTGTCTGTAAATGTCAGAAAATATACACTGTACAAAATTAAATAAGTAGCAAGCTAGCTATCTATCTAACTAGCTAGCTTGCTAGCTGTCTATCTAAAAAGATATACTTTAACTTGTACTTTGTTAACCGCTGAGTTTGAAAAAAGGTACCGAGCCTAGTTTGAAAAAGTGTTGTTGTGTGTTGTCACAAGTACAGAGAAGTGAAAAACAATCTGTCTATGTTTATAGATCCATAAACATTTTTGTTACCTTAAAATATTCCAGGACTGTTTTATCTTGTGTTACTTTTGACTCAGTACAGTAAATCAAACCAAAAGGGAGATTTTATCCAAGCTATTAGGAAGTTACTTTTTTTTTTTGTCTACCTAAATAATCTTTCAAAATATTTCTTATGTTTTGGACAGGTAAAAAGAGCTCGGGGTCCAAAAAATGACCCCAAAGGCCGTAAACCATCTTCTTTGTTTGTGCTTGACAAAACAATGTTATTTTTAGTTTTTGACCCATAAGATAAAAGGAGTGCGTAGCAAAAATAAAATAAATATCTGTTTTGTCATAATTAGCTTTTTTTTTTTTCCTTCTCTGAGTTAAAGAACATCCTACAATGTTTGTAATTATCGGGCTTTAATGTTCCAAGCTGTCCTAAATTCCCGTGAGACAGACTGATTAAATTTGTCATTTATTCATTTTGTCCTCATAGGCAATGTCATATTAAAATGCCGTTTATGCAGCTAAATGTTTGCTCTTCAACAAACATACAAATGGCCCCTTCAGAGCCTCTGGCAGGTGGGATGGGGGGGTCACGTGCCTTCCGCTTCTCTCCATGAGACTTGGAGGCCACACGTGAAGCTTCCCTTTCTCACTAAATGGCAGACAATTGCTTCAAGGTCTTCCCCGAGTGACAAAATTGCTGATTGAAAATGTCAGCCTGGGCCTCTTTACAGCTCCGAATCCTCAAAATGTAGCAATAACGATCGCGTTCCCGCGTCAATTTGACCCAGGGTGCTTCGGAATCCATTGTTGCCATCTCCCTGGTAATGCCATCCATCTACTAAGCATTTCAAATCATATGCTTGGGTGAATATTTTCACCTGGAACAAAAATATTCTGAAAGTTTTTCCGTCTTGGGCAGGGCTTGTGAAAGTGGCCACAAATCGTACTCCAGGAAGACTTCAGAATAACATCACCCAAGGAAAAGGAAAAAGTCGTCCTCCAAAAAATGACTTGACTCAGAGTACTGTATTTTCCGCACTAAAAGGCGCACTGGATTATGAGGCGCACCTTCAATGAATGGGCTATTTTAAAAAAAAATTCATGTACTGGACGCACTGGATTATAATGCGCAATCTACAATGCATCAGCTAGCTGGAGCTACGCTCCTTCCATTCGATTCAAGAGGCATTCATTCACTGCCTCCGAAAAACGTAAATTAACGATTACTTCAATGAAACTACGAAAATTGAAAATAATGCATCAAAACAAAAAAATCAAATGAGGAAATGACAACATAAATTCTATAGCCCCACCTGGCATTTCCTTGAGCGTAGCTCCAACAGAATGATCAGATGTCATTAAAATGTAGGAGACTGGACTGTCTCAGAAGTGTTTGTTATTTATTCCTTTGTTGTGTATTCACAAAAGGAAATCACAAAATAAATTCTGGAGGCGGCCTTATGAGTCATGATCCTGCCCCTTCTTGCAAAACTCAGCAAGGATTGGCTGCAGCTCAGCCGCGACCTCAGTGAGGACAGAAATGAAAGAAATTGGACAGCCGTGTCAATTTGAGAACCCAACGCAAAGGTTCTAATCAACAGCACGAGTCTGAAGTCTGTCCAACGAACGACCGTTTCCTGTGTACCTTTCCGTAATAAGAGAAGCGCCCGCGGTGCGAGCCTCCGCTGCGTGTCAGCTTTTATTAGGACTAACTTTGCTGATGGCCTCCGCCAGGCAGATGGTAGACACTGTAATTATAAATCTGTCATTATTCTCACAGCCTTTTGATTTTCTCCCGGCTCTCGCAAAAGGCATTCGGCCGTCTGACACGCACACGCGCAGACAAATATCCTCAGGCGGGCGGCTCCGCAATCGGCCTCGATGATACAGCTCATGTCGATGTTGATTGAAACGGCGGGCGGCAAAGTATGGCGGGATCGCCTTGTGATGATGGATCAGCGCAAGTCAAAGAAAACGAGATTGTTGCGGCTTTGTTACGCCTCACGCACATAATGAGCAGAGTCCCGCGAGCCGCCCAAGGAATGAGCGATCCGTCTAAATAAGATCAAGACACCCGACTAACAGCGGAAAGCACCTCATTGTCATTTTAAAATTGCAATGAAAACCGACACGAGACATCATTCGGGAAGACGACACACAGCGGTCCTGTTTTTGTGCAAGCGCCCTGCACTTGCGGTCCCGACGCAAAGAGGCGAACGTCTCCACGAGTCTCCAGAAATCGTCACCAAATGTCACTGTGTTGCTCGTCGCCAGCAACAAATCGATGCGATCCCCTTGGCTCCGCCGCCGGTTGGCATGGTAACAGCAGCCGCCGAGTTGTGATGTCGCGCAAGCATCAATATATATATATATATTTTTTTTTAACTGAGCAATTTTTTTGAAAGATGCCTGGGATTTATATTTGCGAATGTCCCGCATGCTGAAACATCCTGACATTTTTGCAACTTGCATTTTCAAGGAGTTGCTAACTGAAGGTTTTAGGCCATCAGAGTCAACAAAACAAGGTGACAGCACCAGAAAAAAAAACCATGGCAACAATGAAGCGATGACTTAGTGGTCGGCGTGGCAGTCCCTGTTTACATTAAAAAAAAAAAAAGAGGTAATGATTTGAAGACCAACAGGTGAGGCGCTGGAGGAGAAGCCCTCTAATGCCACCTGTTGGTCACAAACGGAACAGAATCACCACAGTAAACGATGAAACCAAATTGAATCGAATCTCAACAAAAACAGAATCACGACAAGCTGTTGCTTTCCTCAAAACATAAAAATAAACGCAAACCCTGCGCTACGTCGGTGAGCGCCCGTCTTCTTCCCGAGGGGCCGCGGTTGGTCAGCGGCCGATGTCTGGCCCACATCCATTTTTAATGCCGACTGCATTGCGTCAACACATCCTAATGCTCCTTGCGCGCACAGTTGAAAAGTGTGCTAAACACATGCACACACACCTCGGCCTTGTGAGGTGAAGCTGATTTTTTATTTTTTTTTTGGCATTCACACACACACCAGGGAGAAACAAAGCACTACATGAAAGTTAATGGTGTATGTATGTGTGTGTGTGTGTGTGTGTGTGTGTGTGTGTGTGTGTGTGTGTGAAACGCATCTCTGAGGAGACGAGCTTAGCAGGATGTGTTGTATTGATTAGTTGCCTACGATTATTTCAGTCCCATCAAAGCAGCCCCCCCCCCCTCCAGGCCCTCCGAAGCCCAGCAGACTGTCGGCGGGCCTCAGATTGTAAAAGCCACTTTATGCCCGGGTTGGGCAACCCCAAAGTCACTTTTTGGCGCAGGGGTGTTGGGGAGGGGGCGCGAATGGGGAAACATGGCAAATATGCCGTCTACAATCCATTACATCCTGATTTATCGAGCGCTTTCACAACAACTGCAGCTGTTGTGAAAGCGCTCTACAAAACAGTTCACATCAAGTAAAATAATAAACACAACACATCACATTAAAAAAAAAAAAACGGAACGTCGTGCAATCTTAACCACTTTTTTGTATGCTGGTATTTTTGGGGAACATGTTGGAGTTCTTTCCCACTGGACGTTGACTGTCAAACTAAACATGATACGAGAAGAATCGCACCTCAATTTCAAACAAGCGCATAACATTGACGAGAGCGATCCAGTTTCAACTCTTTGCGATTCTTCAATAACTCCGCTCCCCAAATTTGCACGAAATGTTGAAATCAGAGATGTGAGAAAACTTTTTGGGGTTCTTTTTTTTTGCCGCTGCTTTCGAATCTGCCTTCGTTTTGTTCTCTGGCACATCAGGCGTTCATAGGAACAATCATTATAATAATAAGATCGAATCCGTTTCACCCTCAGGAGGGTCGCGGGAGCGCCGGAGCCAATCCCAACCGTCTTCGGGCAGGAGGCGGGGGACACCCTGAACCGGTTGACGCCCAATCGCAGGGCACTCATCGACGAACAACCATTGGTGCTCACAAACACACCAAGGCACAATTTGGAACATTCAGTTACCCTACCGTGCGTGTTTTTGGAATGCGGTCGCAAACCGGAGCACCCGGAGAAAACCCACGCAGGCACGGGGGAGAACATGCAGAACGCCACACAGGAAGGCCTCAAAGCCACGCCCGCTGCACTGTGGGGCGGACATG
This sequence comes from Hippocampus kuda, assembly GCA_901007745.1. Classification (NCBI taxonomy): domain Eukaryota; kingdom Metazoa; phylum Chordata; class Actinopteri; order Syngnathiformes; family Syngnathidae; genus Hippocampus; species Hippocampus kuda. The sequence continues at coordinate 13,884 of CAAKHF010005713.1, forward strand.
TTAACCGGCTACTGACCGTGCCGCCCATATTGTCGTATACAGTATGTAGGAATATTTATGAATGAGGTGTTAGGTGCTGCAAATAAGTCCAACAACAAGTGAGTGACGGCGTGCGATTCCACGTCCGCCTTTGCAACAAAACATGGCGGGCGACTGATGAAGAATGCGTCGCTCGCTAGCAAATCATTTGCTAACTTTGTACATGTTCCTCATTAAAGCGAAGGGTTGACCCGGCACCCGATCCGAGCCGACTCCCGGCGAGAGAAGTGGGGTGCCCCCTGGAGTGGTTGCCAGTCACAGTTATTATTGTTCTCTAATTCCAAAAAAAAATCCCGAGTTCAAAAGAATTGAGGTCAGTCAAGTGCTGAAGGCTCCCCGCTGCTCGTGTAACATTGAATTGCCTTTGTGCCGCTCTCTTCAAATTCTTCTGGCGATGACAGCCCAAAAGGGCGGCTTCTGACAACCGCCGGTGCTATTTTCAGGATGCGTGAACTCGCCCACGCTCCCAGAGCAAGCGTCCCCGAGCGTCACCGTACATCCACTGACGGCTCCTCCCGGAAAAAAGCCGGCCTCTTTGGGCCTAATTACAGTTTCGCGCCACAAATGGACCTAAATGGCTTTTGGAGGATACACTATTGATCCTCGAGGTAAATTGCTCATTTTGCTTACGCCTCGTCCCCGGAGTGGAGTGATCTACTGACAGCGGCGGGAAGGATAGCGTTGCTCGTGCCCAGGCCAGGTCGGAGCAAACCGACTTCCAGACGGTGAGACAAAATCTTTCGGTGTGGCCGTTCTTCACACGGACCAAAACAACCCGACAAAAAGCGTCTTTTACGTTTGTGTGGATTTCATATCTTCACTTTAGCATGGCCGACATCAGCTTCTTTCCGCTCGGACATCTTTTCTTTTTACAACTGCGCTACTTATTCCATCTATTGTTGAAAAATAAAATACTGGACCCTGCAAAGAAGAGTTCTATTCTCCATTCTGTCAAACTCGAAAGCTGGAAATGGGACAACGCCCGCAACAGCGTCAGAATGCAATGGCGGCCCGTTCCTACACCGGATCGGTCGTCAGTCAATCAATCACAAGGCGCAAAAAGACAAACAAGCTTTGGCTTTAATTGCGATGTTCTAATAATAATCATCATGCCATCCGATTTGTTTCTTCTCGGATTCCTTTGATCGGGCTCGAGATTTAGCGCGTGATTGGAATTGACTGGAGGACTGTCAACGTTGCCTTCGTCAGTGTCTTTGTCTCGTCAAAACGGGCCTGAATTTGGGTTCATTTCACAAGTGGGATGAAAAACCGACGGCGCTAAATATAGCCGCGATAGAAGTAGGGCAAAGAAGTTGTCAGAAACGCGGCCCCCGGGCGATCCATCCATCCATTTACGGCTGCTTATCTGGCATCGGGTCGCGGTGCCAGCCGTCTTTTGCTGAGGGAAGGCAATCCAATCATCCCGAATGTCTGCGGGTGCACCGGGGAAAAAAAAAAAAATGGGTCACCTGCAGGCTGTTTGGCTCCTATACTGCTCGCTGCAGTCATGACAACCCATCAAGCGCAGCAAAGATTGATCTCTGGTAAACCTTCTGAAGATGATTTGACACAAGTCTCACTAGTTTCGATTTTTTTTTTGGGTTGGGGGTGGGGGGGCACCATCACCAATCAGAGAGGCTGCGGAGAGCCGAGCTCAACTTTCTGCCGTTTCCATCACAGGCTGAGAAGTGACGTGATACGTCCACGGTCGAAAGCGCACGTTCTCGGTCTGATGTTGAGCCCTCTTGCAATTCAAGTCAAGTTGCTCTTAGAAAACAGAAAGCAGACTCGCATGGACCCCGACTGGGTCGGCACGTCACGACAATCGGGACGCATTTTCTGATAATACCCCGCCCGCTCGTGACCACAAACACGCACGCACGCAAATCTCAAGTGGATTTCTCCAGATAGTTTGATTCTGCCGCCACTTGGTCACGCGTGCGTGCGGCTCAAACGCTTTTACAACCGTTGGTTGTTTTGAATCGATTTGAGAAAAACAGGAATGACGCATGAAACCGTTTGGCCTCACGGCGATTGCTCTCCACTGGATTGATTAACTGGCAGCTGCTATGATTGGAATCAGCTGCTGTCTGATTGGAAGAACCTGTCATTTTAATCAAGATGAGGTGTTTTTTTTTTTTTTTTGCACGCCAGATGGATGTCTCCTGATGAAAATGACAGGTTCTCGACTCGAAAAGGTCCGTCTGAATATCCACCGCAAATATTCTCGGCGCAATGCATCGGGCTGATGGTTTGGGGCGCGTCGGAGAAAATCAAGGGTACTTGTTTCTGCATTCCAAAAAGGTATTAACATCACACATTTGTGTTTGTGTCCACAGCGTGTTTGAAAGCGATGCGTGATCGCTTTAGGTTGTTTTCGCACCTAACCGAGTGCGCCATAAGCTGTTGTTTGCTTTGACAGCGGACCCTCGTGAATTCTCAACCAACGGCACATTTAGCGGGTTGCGTTGGCGAGAGTCTGCTCAGTAAATGCAACCAGACTCATCACGCATTTGAGCCCGAGCGTTCCAGTTATTTTGACCACGCTGTATTGTCTTTCCATCGCATCGGGCCATTTGGTCGGAGTCACGCTCTCGTGGCCTTTTTGAGACAGACTTTGAGACGGAAGAAGTGCTCCAAAAATGCCTCCAAACTCGAATAGTTTGCCAAATCACCCCGAGCGGATTTGGATTGGAATGAAAATCGCAACTCAACTCAAGTGTATTTCTCAAGCACTTGAAAACAACCCGCGCAGCACATGGAGCGAAAAGAATCCATACAACAACAAACAATGAATTCATTTTAAAGGCAGTAGAATGAGGTCAAACTACAAATCCAGTCTCATGCCGGGTCCAAAGCCAAAGAATCAAAATGACGAGTTTGAAAGATGGGCGGCAAGGGGGGCTGGCCCCAAAGAGAGGGAGCGGCACGGCAAAAGGCCCCGTCCCCTCCGAGCCTCCGCTAAGTTCTCGGTACCTCTCATAGTGTCCGGTCTGCAGACCTGAGGCAATGGGCGGGGCCTCAAATGAGCCAGTGAAGAGATGCCGGAGAAGGAGTGACGAGCTCCGTCTTTCTACGAGTACCAGTCAAGAAGCGAGCAGCAGCGTTTTGGACCAACTGGAGACGTTGAATGGAGGATCGACTGACTCCAAAGTCAAGTGCGTTCCAGTAATCCAGCCGAGATGTGACGCTGGCATGAATTTCTGTTTCAAAGTGACATACCGCTCGTTTATCTCCTCCGCTACTTAGGGAAGCGCTTCTCCGATTGCGTTTTGCTTGACTTGAATTCGATTTCCTTTTGGTTGATGTTTTGGGCACGTTTTCCCGGCGTCCCGCATTCTTCCCGCCTTGCCTCCCATTCAACGGGATCCTCGGCCGCTTGCCTGCACACTCGGCCGCTGCCATTTGTGGCAAATTGGCGGGCACGTTTCGATTCAAGATACCCACCAAAGCACTTGTGCGCGCTCGCCAACATTTCGAAGCTTCTCCAAGTCTCCCTTGCCTTAAATATAACATGAGTCGTGAGAAGAGCAGCGTGGGCTGTACAATTGATTGTGCGCTTTCGTCATCGTTTGTTTTTTTCCCATCTGTGTATTTGTGATGAAGGTTTGAAGTCTTCATTGCACTTCTGCTGCTGCTCCACGTGCAGTCAGCCTGCACGTGCGCATTTTCATCCGCATTCAAACCGTTGCATTTTAATTGCTGCCCGTACCCCACTTCGGATGCCAAAAGCTGAACATTCAGCCGGTCGAGTGTTGCGGCTTTTCCACCCGGAGCCCCGAGGCGCTTTGTGCCAAAAACAAAGAAGTCCCAATGTATGGACGCGTACCCATTGAACTACATTTCTTTGTGTGAGCCAAATTCATTTTGCCCTGACATTGGCGAGTCCTGTAAGGATGGTAATTGGATTTCCAGAATGAGGCAAAGTCGGCTTTCTCTGCGCGCCCCGCAATAGTAATTGAGGTTAAATGAAATGGTCAGGCGCGCACCAACCCTCAACGGATGTTCAGTGGCGAGAGTGTGCTGAAAAATGAGCATTTCTCATCTCCCCGCTTACCCTTCAAAGACATTCAAATTATAGTCGCAAGTGGTGATGGTGGAGGGGGGGGTGGGGATACGGGCAGATGAAGGCTATTCCATATTAGAAACGGCTTCAAATAAGCCACGCGTGGAGACGGCTCTTTATGAAACGTAAACATCGGGATTCGCAATGAGCAAAACGATGAAAGAAGAGACGAAAGAAGCGCAAAACAAAACAAAACGGACAATTGTTGCTCACTCAAATGATGAACCGGATAATCTAGAAGGCATCAGCAAAAGCGCGACTCAAACGCACTGTCACGCTAGCGCGCTAAGCACGTACGCGTGAGTCATCGCCACCCGGCGAGAGCAAAGGACAAAGAGGACCTCAAAACTCCCAATGATGTCGAAATTTGTGGAGCTAAATAGAAAGCATCGTCTGAAGAAAAGAAAAAAAAACGTATTCTTAAATATATACGAAGGAAAGATGAACTCATGAACCGCGCTGGGAGGCTCAACCAAAAACCAAAACGACAGTGGCTTGAAAAAGTATTTGCACCTGCTTCAAAATTATGATTTTTTTTTTTTACTTTTTTCATTCCTTCATTTTCCAACCGCTAATCGCGTTTTTCACATCCACATTTCAAACTGATTGTATTTGTGAGCTTTGGAAACCTCTCTTGGAGGCCATCTTGGCCTCTTTCCTATGGGGGAGACCTTAGCTGAGGTCAGCAAGGTCTGCAGTTCTTTGGATGCGCTTCCGAGTTCTTTTGTTGACATCCTGGATGAGTCCTTCTGCGTTTTGTTTTGCTGTTTTTTTTTTTTTGGTTCACCATTTGTCCGAGTTTGTCTATATTTGAGGATAAAAGCGCTGTATGTTTTTTGGTTTGTTTGTTTTTTTTGGGGGGGGGCTTTGTGACCTTTTCCTTTTCCAGAATCAAATATTTTACTTACGCTTTCATTCTTGAATTTCTTTAGATCGCGTAACATGCGTCAGGTTTTTTTTTTAAATTACCGTTGAGCTCCGTATTTCAAACGGTGACAGCTGAGATTTAACAAAGGGGGACAATTCCTTGTTAAAAAAAAAACAAAGAAAAAAAATCACTCCTCCGTGAAAACAATTTTGCAACCTCTTTTTGTATTCGTATTGACTCGGGTTGTCTTTGTCAGCCGTCAAAATGAGTTTGCTCATCCGAAACATCAAAGTGTGAAGTCCGGAAGGGCGCAAAGAGTTTTTCACATCTGCTGATGTGGTTGCTGACCCGACACGGCGTCAGCAAATATCAAGAGGAGCCATTTGGCAACTTACCAAACATCCTCGGCGTCCACGTCGCACTCGGCCCCAAACTGGCAAATGTCACAGGTGGATGTTTCCTTCTGACCCGCTTCGGCTGAACCCTCTGCTCCTGAAAGGGACAAAAAAACAAGAAAACTGAACTGTTGCCCGCCTCACCAAATGCTCCCCAAGGTGTGAGTGTGAGCACGAATGGTTGTTTGTCGACGTGTGCCCTGCGATGGGCCAGCAAGCGGTTCAGGGTGTCCCCCGCCTACTGCCCGAAGACGGCCGGGATGCGCTCGCGACCCTCGTCGGGATCAAGCGTCTCGGAAAATGGATTTGATATGAAAATGAAATGCAAAAAATTGAGAAACACGAGTGGAAAATGCTTCCAATGCGGCAAATCTCCGGCCGGATCAATCAGCGGCGAGCAACGACAACACGCTCCACGTGACAGATCCGGTCGGTTGCCATCCGAAAAGAGATCTTGGTTCCCTCCGAGCTGGCTTTGCAGCGCGCTCTCCTCTCCTCATCTATCACTCTCTGAGCCCCGCTGATCTTTTTGGACTGCCTCTTTTATTCCATCCTGCTGATTTTCTCACAGCGTGGTTAGCGGCGTCGGGCTCACACTGGCTCAGGGACGCCGCAGGGGCGCGTATGAGGAGTCGCGAGTGGCTGAGGAGGGGGCGGCGGGCGGCGGGTGAAGCTGGCGGTGGAGAGCTGAAAGAAAAGGCAATTTGTATGATCTCAAATTGCATTCTCCACGCGCATACGGCTCTCGCCGCTCCCTGCGCACCTTCCTTGCGGGCCCCCTCCTCCTCAGACGCGTTCTATTTTTAAACTTGCACTGGGGGGGCGGCGGGGTGAGGTGGTGGGCTACGGAAATAACGGCGAAGGGGTGGAACTTGGCATCATTTTCTCGTGTCTTGTATTTAATCTCCCTGACACGTGGACGCCCACACCGCCGCCGCCGCCGCCGCGCATCGCTCCCTCGTGTCGCCTCTTTCATTTTCCCCTTTTGAAACGAGCGTTACTTGGTGTGATCCCCGGTGACGCAGCCGGGATGAAGGACAAAGAACTCTTGGTGGGAACGAGTGGTGGGCGCGCGGCCTCATTTCCCGCCATCGGATTAAGTTGGCTTTGACTTGAAATTCAAAAGGTCAAAGTCAGTTAACTTTCATTTATTTGGTTTTTTTTTTTTCTCTGCACGATAAAGAGCGTGCGCCTTACAGTCAGGGCTCTGTGTTGAAATCTCGGGTCTGGCCTGTCTGCTTTAACATCATGACAGTTTGGCGTTCGGCGTCCTTGGTCGGGACGGAGCAAAATCAGGATGAAAACCGCCCGGTTATCTCCAGGCCTCACCAACACTTGTGCAATAATCATGCGGTCGAATCAGCATCTTCGATAACC
>CAAKHF010005713.1:20648-32893 GCA_901007745.1 Hippocampus kuda
CCCCCCCCCCCTTTTTTGGGGGGGGGGGGGGCCCGCCCCCCCCCCCCCCCCCCCACAGCATAGATTTTGACAACCTTTTTTTTGACAAACTTTTTTCGAGTGCCTGGAAAATATCCTTGAATTCAGCTGGGAGTGGCTCAGGGAGCGCAAACAAACGCGCGTCATTGAAATATCTTTGTTCCGTGTGTACAATCGTGTTTGACGAAAAGTCAAAGAGGCTTACGCAGAGTGCAAACACGAGGTTCTCCTGCAAACCCTCCGTACTACCCCAACAATTATTCCCCGTGACAGAGGCGGACATTGTTTCCGACCGCTCAAATCCCCGATGGAGTGTCGTCCTCCTCGTTGCTACATCTGCTAAATCCCCCGAATCAACAGACGCGCCGGCTAATGACCAACATGATGAGCCCTGATAGCGCCCTCACAATAAGATGCGCACACACAAGCGCTACATCGTGTCGTATCGATCCACGCCTGGACGTGCCCCGCCTCCATCCCTTTCGCATCACTTTGTTTTCCTCTCAAAACAACAAGCAAGGACAAAAAAAAACCCAACACCTCAGTTGTGATCAGGTTTCTTGAGAAGACCGAGGAGGAGATTAGGGTGACATGACACCAGATTAGAAGAGATGAGGTGGATAAACATTCAAAGGGCAGATGAGCAGCCAATGGGAATCAGACGCGGAGGCGGTGAGGGGGAAACCTGTGGCGCTTCAAGAGCGTCTCTAATCCCCCGACTGCCGTCTGGGGTTTGGTCATGCCGGCTGCACGAAAGCCCGCATCTGAAGACACTCGGGGTGAGGACACGTTCAACGCGCGATGACTTGATTGCGCAAGGGCAGTCGCAAAAACGATATCGAGTGGACGTTAAGAAACCCGGATTGGACGCGGTGGGCGAGTGGTTAGCACGTCTGCCTCACATGGCCCTTTTCCACCGCGCTTGCGCTCGTGCAGGTTTATCGTGACGATCGCAGACGTAGAGGAACGAGTCCCAGGACACACGGAGGTTTTGCACAAACCATTGAGGGGCCAACACCGGCACAATTGTTTCCCGAAACACTCAAATGTGTCACGGCAGTAAAAGCATACACTTGCTCTCGGCGCTGCAGGTCTCAGTGTCAAATTTCAATGAAGGGCCCCGATTTAGATCAGCAAGTATGAGATTCTGGGATATTTGTTTGCCATGATCTGACTTACTTGAACCATTCGGCAAAAATCCACTCCAACAAATACGTTGGTGGCTAGAACAAAAGAAACAGATGATTTTATGCATCAGAAAATCCTGTGTGTGTGTGTGTGTGTGTGCGTGCGTGTGTGTGTGCGTGTGTGTTTGTGACCTTGCAAATCCACTTCTGGATGACTGGCCTCCAAATCCGACATGTTCACTCAGTACATCAGACAATGTTTGGGTCATCGCGCTCGTCCAAATTCACCTTCTTTCTGACTGAAACATCCAAAGCAATTTTCTCGAATTTCCCGGACCCATAAAAAGGAGCACATTCCAAGGCCTAAACATAGCATCGTGCGAAGAAATGGAGCACGACGGCTGCACGGGGCTTTCGCACAAATGATGAATGAAGGCTGCGAGAGCCCTGGGAAAGCAGACAAAAAAAAGACGACGCCGACGACCTTGGTTGGAAACGCGTCGGCGAGATGAGTGATGAATCGTGAACGGTCGCTGCGTGGGGTCTCACAGACACTGGCAAGGGAAAGCCGCGTTCACGCGACGGTACCTTCGGGTCGACTGGGCCATCGGTGGCGTAAAAAGCGGCCGCCATCGATCACGCGCCTTTCAGACAAAAGGTGCCTGCGCTCGGCGGTCGCAGCTTTCCCCAATGATGGCCAATGAAGGCAACAATGACAATTGCTTTGGACGCAAAGAAGCGCAACCGATGCCGCGTCCCGAGCCGGCAAATTAGCGGCTCCACGTCAACCCTCTCCACGCATCCTCTCTCGGTTGTGCCAGCCATTAAAAAGCTTGGAGACAGCTTGTGTGAAAAAAAAAAAAAAAGGCTTTTAGCAGCACATTTTGTGCTCCCCACTGTACTATCTTTGACAGTTTCAACTGTTTTCACGCTGAATGCATTACATTGCACTCCCAGCCAAATCCGAGAAACCTTTTTTTTTTTTTTTGTATATATAACAGTTTTGATTTAAAAATCCATTTATAAATGGATGATGGCACACATCCAGAAAATAAATGTTTTAACAGTGCATATATGCCCCGAAAGTACCCAGCTGTGTCCGTGCCGATGAATGTGAAGGGCTTTAAAAAGGCGAGGGCTGGTCCGGTGAGTGACGTGGGAGCCATATGAGAGCGTGGCTGTTGTGAGCTCAGCATAGCAGTTGGCTGTTAGCTGGCGAACCGTTATCATGCCTTTGTCACATCTCGGCGCGATTACTGTCGCACACATGACTTTGGAGTCAAGAAATCCTCCATTAGGCGACTCCAGTTGGTCCACAATGCTGCCGCTCGCCTCTTGACTGCTAATCATAAGAGGGAGCACATCACTCCTACTGTGGTATCCCTTCACTGGCTCACTTGAGAGTTCTTTTGAAGTTCCTATTATTATTCTTATTTATTTTTTATTTTTTTAAATTTCAAAATGGCCTTGCCCACCTGACCTCTCTGAGCTCCTCCTCGGAGGTACTAAGCGGAGGCTCCGAGAGCACTGAGCCGTTTCAGTTGGCGCTCCCTCTCTTTGGAATGAACATTAGGTGAGCCCCCTCGCTGCCCATCTTTCAACTCGTCTTCAAACTATATTTATTTTTTTTGACTTTTGACACCGCATGAGTTTTGATCTTTAGTTCGACTGTTTTTGTTATTTATTGTTTTATTGTTGGTTTGTTGTATGAATTATTCTTGCTCCATGTCCAGCACGTTGTATACAGCGTACAGGGTTGTTTCCAAGGTATCTTGACTTGAGTTGAATTGAGTTTGTTAAATAAAACAATTAAAAGTGCATTAGAATGCACCGTAACTAGCAGTGGGAGGCTACCTGAAATCAGCTCCTCATTTTTTATGTGACCTTGTTTCAGCGGACATGGTTGCGTTTTGCTCGACACCTTGCACTTTGTGATGCTCTGCTTTGAGTGTGAAATGATGCGAAACTTTGGACAGTTGCGGTCGGATCCACTAAGTCAATTTGCAAATAGCACAGCCTGAAAAGACAAAGGTTCACCGCATATTTTTCAAGTCGGCAATTTTGCGGTGTTATCAAATTTCATGGGACCATTTCTCCAATTTGCCGACAAAGCACATTGACTCATTGTCATTTCTGAGGTCCGCTTAGTCAAGTCCGATTCATGAAAATATCATTTCTTCTTCATTTGCGTTTTTTTTTGCATTGTAGCCGTTCAAGCGGAAGCCACATTAATAACTTCTTACACAATCAGCGTCCCTCAGAACCTCCCATGAGCCACCGAGCTGAACTTTTGTCTATAAGAGCTAAACGTGACCCGGGGATGTTATCTTCCCGTAAACTGACACGCGATCCGTGAAAGATGATCCGGCAAGAAATAAACACCAGCCCACGGGCCGATAATGGCCTCGCTTGACGATGCGGGATCAATGGCCGGCGGTCGCGTCGCATCGCATTTGCATCGCGGCGCACCCCGTACGCCTTTTTGCGAAACTCGGCCGAGTTATCATCTTTCGGTCGTGTGGGCGCTCCATTCAAAGAGGACCGCTCTGACAATTAAACAATGAAGCCCATCAATCAAAGCCACGCCATCAAAGAGTTCAGTGCCCCCGTGCGGCAGACCCCATAAGGCGAGAGAACTGAACACGACCCAAGTGGGGGAAGAGGAAGAAAAAAAAAAAATCAATCACTATAATAGATATCGATATTGAAAAAGATGACGGATGGGACTGCCGCTGGAGGCCAGGATTCAATTTCTATTCCTTTTTGTTCGTGCGGGAGACCACATCACTGCTCACAAAGTCATTTGTCAGCCGCCGGGCGAAACGAGGAGAAGGCGGCCTCGTCCAAAAAGTGAGCCAAGGGCAGTTGTTCCCATGAGGCAAATGGCGAAATGAATTAGGTACTAAAGAATAATGACTGACATCAATTATGATATCATCGGTGACTTGCTGCGTGCTGGAGATCAAACTAAGTACGATCGTCAAAATGGAAAAAAATAATAATCAGCCTGCGGACGATTTTGCGGACAGGCCTGGCATTCAAACCGGAAAAAAACAAGTCGCTCTTCAGTGTCAAGAAAAATGGAAAGCGAAGACGGACAGACCTCTTTTTCTGGGGTATTGATTCATCAATGAATGAAGACGTTTGCTGCGGAGTATATCAATACGGAAAACGAAAATGCTAAGCATGTCGTATTTCCTCAAGTCAAACATTTTGGACACCTTTGGCTAAGGTTTTTTTTCTGTGGCTTAGATTGTAGTTTGTTTCATCTTTTTAGCGTTTAGCACAATAACTCGTTCAGTAAGCGCTCAAGTCGCAGTTTTGTTTGTTAACATTGACTGCAATTGTCACATGACGTCTGTGCTAGCGTCGGATCACTTTGGAAAGGGAGTCGCCCAGATGTAGCTCGCTCCAGATTCCCAATCGCTAAAGTCCACCATTTCGACAATCGTCCGTAACGGAAACAAAATCACGACAGAGTTCGAGGCCGACAGATGACCGTCAACGGCTTGGGGGCGTGGCACGTCCTGAACCGGAGAAGGCCCTTTGCATATGTCCCGTGCTTCTGAAAAGGTGGCCACTTTCAGTTGTCAGCTATTGATCCAGATGAGCAACGTTCGACCGATAAAGATTGCGGCAAAGCAGTCGGCAAAAGTGTCGGCATCGCGTCCCACCCGTAGCCCCGTCAACAATGACCCAAAGTCTCCGGCCCGTCTCTCCGGTACCGTAGCTCGTGCCCAGCCGCTGCCAGGTGGAGCCGCTAACCGGCCCATCATCAACGCGCTCTTCGAGCTGGGTCAAAGCCTTTTTGAATGGATTAAAAGCAAGGAATTAGGGCTTTCAAAAAAAAACCTTTTTCCCAGCTTTGCCAGGATTAGTCCCCGCATTATGTTTCTCTTTTTCGCCTGAATGGCTCAGCGTCTGCCCTTCAATTCAGCCACCTATCTACAGTCAGCCAGAAGGCTGGAAAAGGCGCCCATTGAAAAAAGAAAAAGAAGAAAAGTTTCATGATTACACCTTCAAAGTAGGCCCGAGTAATGGCGGCGCCGGATTTTTAAGGACTGGGTAATGTCCCCGTGGTTGTAGCTTTGGTGGATGCAGAATGTCATTGATGCTGCGGCTCCATTTGGGTGTTGACGTTGAATCTGGAAAAATGACTAGTCGAGGCAGCACGAGTGGATACGGACAAATCGTCTGAGGAATGGAAATAGATGCCTTGGTTGAGAGACTTTCCACCATCGCAGGCTTTTTTTATTTTTTTTTTTTATTTCAGTGTTTGGATATCTTATCTTCCACGGGGGTATTTGAAATCCAATTAATTCTCCCTCTGAGCTGGCACTCGCTCGTCTTGGTCTATTTCCTGAGAAATCCCCATCGCGATGCGAAGCATATGCCGAAATGTGCGCAGAGTAGCAAACATCCTCTCTGCTTCTCTATTTTTCCCGATCTTCAGTAAAAATGGCTTGTAAGCCTCATCTTTATAAAACACAAATCGCAGTCTGCATCTTTATCTTGTGATGACCCACGTGTTGGTGCCTGTCTTTTCAGCCAACCGATGAATTGGCGTCAGAAATGAGGAAAATCCCCATCAGCTAACGGAATGTTTTTTCAGAGATGAAGTCGGAACGCTACGGTTGATTGTTTTATGTCTTGTAAAATCATTTTGTCTTCACATACACGTAATTTGGCCTTGACATGTTCATGTTTTTACATCTAGAAATGTTCATACTGTGTTATGCATCGTAGTTGGCGGCCATTTTCTTGGAAACGGTTACAATGAGCTACCGTTATAACGTACACATTCGTTATGTCCCTCGACGTACGGCGTCACGAGGGTTGACTGTCTGCTAGCAGCGGTGATCACAATGTTGCAGGCGATTGACATCATTTATTGTCAACACGGGAGGATCCAACATTGAGGTTCCTGCCGGTTGAATACCGACTGTGTCTAACACGGTATTTTCACCTTTTGCAGCTGCTTGAAGAGTGTGGAATGAAGACAAAATGAAAAAATAATCCACTGGTGAGTGGATCTGAATGGGAGAGGGCTAAACGGCAAGTGTCCGAGCCTTACTTACAAGAGGAAGCCGCGGGTAAGATGAAAGACATTTTTACACTTCCAGTCATGTCCTATGAGCCGCCCCCACCTTCCCCCTCCAAAAAAAAATAAAAAATCAATGAACTGAAATTTGAAGGACATTTTCACAAAGAACGTGATTGGAATTGATTTTTCTATTGCGACATTCTTTGATTTTCTTTAAAAATATATATAAAATAAAGAATACTTTGACACTCTGGGTATTATTGAGACCAAGCAGAAAATGTTGATGGTCACAAAACATGAGTTTGCTTTTTATGTTGAATGCATTTGGAAAGTATGCACCCAGATCGCCCACTGTACCAAAAGCCAGGCACACGCATAGAACAACTTAACTCATTTAAAAAAATTGAAGACAGCCCCTGCCACACATAAGAGCTCTTCATATGCACGTAACCACGGGCAACCAAAAATGTCGTCACCCACACCAAAACTCCGCCAGCGTCTTGGAGCGGATTTTCCTTCACGCCCTCCACCATGAGCTCGGCGTCCTTGGACAAACCGGCAATTTGGCAAGCGCTCACACCTTCTGTGCCCGTCACCTGCTCGCGCCGCCACGCGTCAAATGTCCACCTCGTCCCCGCAGCCGCACGCCACCAACTTCACCGCTGTCAGCTGGGTGCCGGCTTTAAGCCTCTCCACGCCACACTTTATCTCGCCAGCAGCCCGAGGGGCCAATCTCGCGCCACTGAGAGCTGGAGAGGTCCCCCCCCCCCCCCCACGGCGGATGAATGGCGCCGGGATTTCAGCTCAAGCAAGGGGGGGGGGGGGCCAGAGCTGGGAGCTGCTGGCACATAAACCGGCACAGTGCAGCGGCAAAAAGCTGTAGGGGGCAAGATAAACATGTTTTCTTCTTCTTCTTTTTTAAGTCCATGCGCGTCGTACACGCTAAAGCACAGGTGTCAGACTGGAGGCTCGGGGGCCAGATCCGGCCTGCCGCATCATTTTATGTGGCCCCCAAAAGCAAATCATGCGTGTCGACTTGCATGATACTTGCTAAAATCTGGACCGAGCTGTCAAATTGTCATGTGTAATAAATGACGTTGAGATTTTGCAATCATATTGTCGGCCTATTTACGCTCACTTCAACAATAATTCAAGAAACTAACAAAGAGCTGTCTTTAAAACACACAACAACCAAATGCAATTGGCTGAGATTTTGTTTTAATTCATTTTGTGATCGTCTTTCTGCACTCATATGAATGTATTTTTTATTTTTTTTTTTTACCAATGTCATTTTTGAATCAGATAAATTGCATTCTTTCTTTCATGTGCTTCATTTAAAAAACAACAACAACACAGGAGTAATCCCATGGCGGTCCAAGCAAACGCCGGTTCTTGGAGGTTAGCGGCCGTTGCAGATTTCAACGTGACACGTTTGTGTTTTGGGGAGAAGAGCAACCTCAGAGGTTCCACACCAGGCCCTGAATAAAAACCTCTGACTGCTTTCTGCCACTTCATTAGAGGGAGGCTCTCCTTGGAACAAATCTTTCTGTTCCTCAAGGCTGTGGACAAGAAAAATGAGCAATGGCAATTTTCCAACAGAGAAATGAAGCACGGAGCCAAAAGGGAAAGCCAATAACGAGTTCCCATTTCCTGCCGTTCTTGTGATACTTGAAGCAGCTGATGGAGTCTGTTAGTCCAAAGTAAAACACACCAAACTTGTGCTTTTTAAAGTCGGTGCTCAGAAACGGAGGGCGGGGGGGGGGGGGGGGTCGTTAGCAGCTTTCCTCCCTGTTTGTTGGTGCTTTTTGTTTTTCTCTCCCGCTGGCAGAGAAAGCTCTCAGTGCAGTCTGAGCAGAAAAAAGACATCATCTCGATCGCACTTGCACACAAAAGAGAGACCAAATAACGACTCAGGTGAACAATCATTTCCCAAAAGACTTTTGGACAGTCACTCCAAGGCCACATGTAGACTCTTTTTTTGTTATGTTTTTTTTTAATACTTGTGGGCGATATGGGTCCATTCGTTTTCTCTACTCAGGGATTTCCTTCACGAAGCAGTTGGAGGCCGCTCCACGGCGACGGTTTTCGCTTGAGCGGCGCCGCACTAAAACGTTGGTTGTTAGATGCCGCAAATGATTTGCTGGCTTTTCAACAGAGCTGCATGTCGTTCTTTAGGGCGGAGCCTGGTTAGGTCGTGAGAAGGAGCAAGTGAGTGATGATAAAGGGAGACTTTGCAGTTTTCAGAATGCGTAGCAAAATGGCAAAAGCTCCCATTGGCACCGGGGGGGACCCCAAAAATATTACTCATAGACTATCGCTCTAAATATCAACTTGACGTTTCATTTTTTGGGAATGTGCAAGCAAATAAAAATTCAAACAGAAATGCCCTTTCAAGCTGAAATGTTTGTGCATGGCTTTCTGAATGCCTACGGTTAGCTTTGCTCCGCTTCGGTGTTATGCAACCTTATGCGCTGTTGTGAGCAACAAGGGATGAGCTTCAAGGGATTCAAACACATGAACTGTCGTTGCTAGATTTGTCCACCGGAGGGCACACCGGCACACAGTGAAATCACATTCTGAGATTGATGCACTTGCGAAGATGAAAAGACGGCAAGTTTCACGAGCAAAATAATCCGACTTCACACGAGATGCCATTCCACCTTTGCGCTGCGGTTCAGCGAAAACGGCTGAATGATCACAGCGGTACCGCCTCTGCCTCAATTTGAGCCAAGGAAACCCCCGATACCACTGCTGGCCATTGAGAACCATTTCAACTGCATTTCAACCGCATTCCTGATTGCTGTTGCATTTATGAGCCTGCCTGGCAGGTGACCTTGCTTTGCGTGTGGCGTGCGCCCACACTTCTGTCGACTCGCTAACCTTACGTTCCATTCAACTGCCTTCCTACTACAAATCCCACCGAGAACCGAGAGCTCGATGCTGTCATTTTCCAACCGCACATATTCTCCGGCAACATTAAAAATTCAAGCCACTCCGATGAGTATTGAAAACCATAAATATACAGCCTTCAGATGTTTGAGCACACATCGAGCGTGGGGTTGTTGAACATCCCTTAAGAGGAACGTCTCCAAAGAGAGAAAAGCTCATCCGCGCTCGAAGTGAGGAAAAACACGTGCCCGTTTTCTAGTTTGATTCCGAGCGAGTTGAGAGCAGTGAGGTCATGGAAAGAAAAGAAAACAAAACAAAACAAAAAAGCCGGAACGACCGCTTGTTGCGTCTACGTCTTCTTGTAGCAGTCTCGGAAGGGTTAAATCAACATTTGTCATGTGTGACATTTAAAAAAACAAAAAGAGAAACCGTTTTTTTTTTCTAAACAATCTGCTTTCAGGGAATGAAGGCATATTTTTCAAAATAAAAGAATAGAGAAGAACCCCCCCGCGCCCCCAAAGCATGTCTAAAAGTCCAAAGTGACCAAGCATTTCCCGTTGCTCCATCCCTCTCGAAATCCGAGTCAAATCCTGCCATGACAGCAAAAGGTCATATCGTCCCAACTCTCGCCGCCGATATTCGTCGGCCGTCCTTTCCGTGGGGCGAAGCAATCTTTCCCACCTCCACTTCTGCTGCATTATTTCCAAGATGACAAAATATATAAGGCGATAACAATCCCTAACGCCGCTGAAATGGAGGCCTGGCCCAAAGGTGACCCCGCTGTTCTCATCAGCCTCACTGTCCCGCTCTTCATCCACCTCCGCTGATGCACTTTGATTCTCTTCACACAGCGGCCAGTATGTGCGCAAGCTGAATTCATTTTCCCCCCTGAAATCCCCCGCTGAGCGCCCGCTCCAACAAGGCAATGGAAATGTTAATAATAATTTCAGAGCGGTGTGATTGGAAGCGTCCCCGCCAAGATGCGGCGGGAGAAGCGCGAGGCGGATGGGTGAGAGGAAGCCACCACGTACGGATGAAGGGATCTGGCCACTTTGCTTCTTTCTCCCTTTCAGATCCCATCCCTCTCGGTCGAGATTACAACATTATCCCCGGCCCAAAATAAAGGCTTATCTGCCAAACGTGTGTTCTGCGAGAGAGATCAGGTTTCATGCGAACTCTCTGGAATCTACGGAGTTCACATTAAACCTGATCACACTTCTGCGCTGGAGGGCCGCCTAAGTAAACGATTACATGACATTGGAATTATCAAAGGCATTTCTAGCCCTTTTCATTTCCCCTTGCTGACATATTTTCAAGGCTCCAATAGTGTTTTAATATAAGCGCACAAACCACACTGAAAAACGGGAGGGGGTGGGGGATGGGGTACAAGTTTAACGGGGGTGATACATAAACTATTTAAATGATGGCGGAAGTGACGTATCAGCACACATCGTAGTACCTGCTTCCCATAGTGACGCCAGTCAAAGCGACGAGGAACGCAGACGGGTGAGTCGTATCTCGTTGATAGTCCGGATCAATTAATAGTTCCGTATTACTATTTAATTTCGTTTTTCTAATAGTGCTGTGTGGCGTCCTCCAGTAGTTGTCCTTAATTGTTCTTCACCCACATTATTCTCCGTGTTGTCGTTAAAGTAACGTCACGTCTGCGCTGCAGGTCGTTTTTTTTTTTTGAGTTTTTTTTTAAACTTTATTGAACAAGTCAGAATACAATTCTCGGTAAATTGAAAACAAAACGAACGTGTTATTAATACATACACATATTACAATCATTTAAACAAAAATGCAGGTCGTTTGTTTCTCGTCAATGTCGCAGTTTGTATGACGCAGCACGTCTTTGCAGCGTGTGGTGTGTTCAATAACACTTCGTAAACAAGACCGAATGTATTCATTTTTCTCTTTTTCTGTGTATCGTTGCAAAAATCAATTACTAGGAATCTGATCACTTCTACCAAACTGCTCTATTTAAAGATCCATACGATCACACACGTTGTTTTTTTTTCTTTTAAGAGTAGAAACATTATTTTGTTAGTCAGGCAGAGCTGTGAGGAATGCAGAGTGACAGTTGCCCGGAATTTAATTAATACTGCTTCACCATTGTTAGCAATTTCTCCCGCCAAACTGTGTTGCAGGTAATGTGTATATCTCGTCAGTTTTGCTCTATATTGTCGCTCGTGTCGTTATGTTTTATTTATTCGTCTGTATTATTAGCGCGGCTGCCATTCAGGTTTGAATTATGGAGTCAGGACTCTGCTGTCCGTGGAGTGTTCAAAGGCACTTGGTAAACAAGAGCGATTGTGTTGTTTCTTTTACTGTGTATAGTTGCAAACATAGATTGCTCGGAATCTAATTATTTCTACCAGAATGCTCAAGCGAAAGGTAGCATACGACCACACAAGTTGTATATTTTGTTTTCTTAGAAGAGTAAAAACAATATTTTGGATAAATGGATGGTTTGCGGGTGTGTCGTGGTGTGAAAACATGGCAGTTAAATCCTGCATGCAGCTCCTCACTGTAGCCGCAATATCAACACTACAAAATGCAGTCAGATGAACGTACTCCCACTCGTTCCAAGAACAGAAAATGGCTAAAGATTTCAGCGTAAACATCCTTCCACAGTTCCCTAGGGCTTGACGAGAAAAGGAGGAATCGAAAACCGTTCACTTTCTTCCCGGCAAACTAACCCGCAGTCGAAATAATGAAAAGAAATGCAACTTTTCCCGTGGCATCCCAAAACCGCTCCCATCAGTACAGTGGAGGTCCTTCTTCAAACTTGCGGATATGGGCGCCAAATGTCAACTTCAGTCAGGCTCAGGCTTCCAAATGAGGCTGGAAGCCGATCTGCCCTTCGCCTTCCACCTGCCTATTAGGGTGGAACGTATTGCCCAGATCGGTTCTGTGCGTGTGGCATCCAATGACCAAATAGGACACACACGCATAAATACACACAGACACGTGGGTGAGCTGGCGGTGGTGAACCTTATCGTGAAGCCACAAAGTGGGAAGATTAGATTACTCACTTCTATAAACTTCCAACTTGGTTGCCATGGCAATAGCAGGCTGACTGGGGCAGCAACTCGTCATTGTAGAAGCCATTGGAGCAGGAATGGCGTTGCGTGGGGAAAGTGTGTGTGGAGGGGGGAGAGCGC
>CAAKHF010005713.1:36157-57820 GCA_901007745.1 Hippocampus kuda
TTCCCGTAATGTCACGCACTGCCATGTTGGAAGTCGACACATTGTTTTGTTCCGGTGCTGAGACAAGTGTGTGTGTGTGTGTGTGTGTGTGTGTGTGTGTGTGTGTGTGTGTGTGTGTGTGTGTGTGTGTGTGTGTGTGTGTGTGTGTGTGTGTGTGTGTGTGTATTTTTAGCTTGCACGTTGGACGCACGCGCATAACGCATCCGGCCAATAAAGATGGCAGCTCCCCAGCTGACCGAAGCTTTATGTGTGCAGATTTATCATTGCTCGTTAAAACGCGCTTGATTTTATCCTTGGACGGCCCTATCGTGTTTGCCGGCGTTTTTTTTTTTTTACGAGCGCTTTCTTTAACCTTCTCCACCTTCTCGGCCCGCCGCATAAAACAGCAGCAGCTCTGATCTCCTTCCTTCCACCTTTGCCATCTGACCGCACCCCCGCATCCTCGCACTCTGCCGTGTCGAATACTCTCTCTCGTTCTATTTCACTGGCAAACTCGATGAACTCGGCGTATGTGTCCTACACTTGTCATTCATCATTTATTGTCATTTTATCTATTTTTGTGCCCGCAACAGTAAAAATTGACTCACAACCTGATGCTGTAAAACAAATATGCTAAAAAAAAATAATGTCACCGTTTATTGGTAAATGGTTTTATTCCGAGTCAGAGTTTGCTGATCGGGTTCCATTTTTTTAAGATGTACGACAAATGTGGTGTAAGTAGCTCTTGCTTTGCATTTTATGCTTTCAGGGTTGTTTTGTACATGCATTTATTTCGGTCTTGCCTGTTGGCACACAACAAGGAAGGTCAAACATTTGAGGACAGTATTATACTTGACTCGGTGGCCTTTTTTTAAAATCTTGCACTTGATGCTAAAACGGACTTCATTTTCAAATGAATAACAAATGCAAACTAAAAACCGGAAAAAACTGTTGAAATGAAATAAAACCTCATTTGAATGAACAACCCCCAACTCTGGTCCACGCGTTGGCTGTCAAATTGGCATTGTCAGATTTTATTTGATTTTTTTTTAATCCGGCCACGCCTGCGGACTATCTGAAGGGAACGTGCAATTTTCATGTGTCGGTGTCGCTTGCTAACTGACGTCATTCAGAATAGCGGCAGCTGATGCAACCAAGGCGCTCGCGTTCTTATACGACGGGTGACTCAATCCAGGGCCCAAGTGGGTCATTGGCCTTGATTTTAGCACAGTCGCTGCACATTTTCCAAAGTTGTCTTCAAGCGCCGGATAATGTCGTTGACATTCTCTGAATTCATTTTACAGGATTTTTAAAAAAAAAAAAATTTTTACATCCCAAGGAACTGCATTTCTCAGGTCGCGCTGACCAAAAGAGAGAATTCTTTTCATTCGCCGCACGCCGAACGTCACGCATCTGGGCCGCACGCGTCTCGAACAAGCACCGTACCGAATAACAAATGTTCGCATTTGTGTTCACGGGCCACGTTGTCTTGTCTTCGGTTATCTGCTCTTGCCTCACTTTGGGTTCCTTATCGTCGTCTCCTGCTTCTCTCGCTCATCTGCCGCTGCCCGTTTCCTCACTTCTGTTATCTATTTTTGCCATTTTCCCCAGGCCATTTTCTTTTGTCTGCGACATCTCACCCTGCGCTCTTTCTTGTCAACACGTTTTCTCTCTTTCTCTCTCTCTCTCTCTCATTTCCACTCTTTCATCCGCCATCTTTTTTGGGGCGTGCTGAGGAGGGGTGGGGGGGTGTGTAATAATCTCCTTTCCAATCTTGGCCTCATATGTACTCTACGAGGCGCCGATGGAAGCAGACATAATGAAGGAATGGTAAACACGCGCAAGGGGCCGCAAGAGATGGACAGGCGCAAATATATGCATGTGTGCAAACACGCAGACAGATGGGCTCCATTATTGAGAGTGCGCGGGCAACTTGAGCGTCGGGAGCGGCTTTTTCATTTCTTTCGGAGTCGATTAGCCAGCAAATGGAGGGCTTAGTTGAATGACACGTTGGTAATAAGCGAGGCTTTTCAGGTGATTAGTGAAGCCTTCCAAAATGACCAAGACTTCATCAGTCTTAATCATCAACAAATTGTTTGACACCGTCGACGAATGTCTCGCCGTTTCCCTCAAAGGCATCTTTGGACTGTTGTTCCTTTTTGTTGTGGTTGTGGCCAATAACAAATGAGGAATTTTGAATCCAAACAATCCAGCAGACGTTCGATAGTGAACCGCGATAGCTTCAAAAGTCCAATCAAGGTTTTGCGTTGGCAAGGAGAAGCTCGACCGTCGCTCTCTGCTCACCGTGCATACCACAACCCGCATTCCAATTTGTTGTGAAAGTTTGCACTTTTGCCTCATCTCCTCTTTAATTTCTTGCCCCACTTTTGAAAGTTTTTGAAGAATGCAGTACATGGTCATTATGCCTGCAGTTAGCCTGTTTCGGACATTTTAGTCACCGCGTGACTAATGATGAAATGTCCGCAATGTGTTATGCCGCCATATCGCACTGTATGGTTTGTACTTGCTTTTTTTTTTTTTTTGCCTTTGCTGCCCGCTCGGCGTTGCAAATGAGCATTTGTTCTCAATGACCTTTCCTCGGTCAATAAAGGTGACATCAATAAATACAAACAAGTGTAAGGTGAAAACCTGCCAATGCTTATTGCACAAACAGCAGCAACCGCCAAACTTTTTAGGTCGAGGGACCACTTACACGGTGGATTTCTTTTTTTTAGCCAAGGACCCACTCCAAATCCGAAAACTTCATGAACACAACCTTTACTCTGGGAAACACGCCTGTATGAACCCCAACCCTCCCCTCCCCCCCAAAAAAATAGGACAATATGCTTCGAAAAATGCACCTATGGGCTATTTTCTTAAAAAGACAAAAAAAAAAAAAAAAAAAGCCTTAATCATTGATTGCAAATTATTTAGTGGACCCCAAGGAGTGGGTCCCAAACCCCCACCATCCAAGTTTGGGGAGGGAGGGAGGGAGGGCGAGGGAGAAAGGTGATTCACAACGGTTTTTAGAGGTGTCACGTTGAAAATTTCACACCCCCGCCCCCTCCAAAAGAGATGCTAAAAACTGTCCCAGTTCCACATTTTATAAATGCATCTGATTTAGCGTTTACAGTGGTGCTTTCCATGCCGCTGGCGGCCATGAGTGCTACTGGCTTGTATGAACTACAGCTTCTGTGAACAGTGAGTGCAGAGGAACACAAAGCGCATGCACGCGCACGCGCGATTCCCGCCAGTGCAAGAACGAAGGAAGGCATGAGCAATCTTACCGTCATCTCCTGATCCCGAACCGGCATCTGTAGGTGAAGACAAGACCACAAGTTACTCAACAGAGCCAGGGGAAATATCACAACACGTTCGTTTAAAACAGGTGTGAGCTCGTGGCACCAGGTCGGCCATCTTGAGAAGAGCAGTGAGTCGTTTGTGATTTGTTCTCAGGATAGACACGCATTATTTCTGCATTCCTCCATTTTCTGTCGCGCTAATCCCACAGCCCATCTCAGCTGGCTCGGTGTGAAAAGCGCCTGACAACCCTCGTGGACGATTATTGGTTTCAATGTGTACTGCAGTTTCCAAATTTTCAGAATGTGTGTGTTTTTTCTTTTTTGCTTCCGCGTGAAACATGATTTGGCGCCGTGCGAGAACAATCGCCGTCTTTCACGAGATCATATCAGGAAATGAAAGGATCCATGTCTGGACGCGCTTTTAGCCTCATCAAAGTTGTAGCATAAAGAGAACGCCCGATGTCATAACTTGCGTATTTATTTGTACTTTTTAAAAACAAAAAGATGGAATATCTCTGAAAGTAGCCAATTCAGAAAAAAACAAAAACATTTTCAGATTTTGTGGTATCCTAAATGCGGCCTCCCCGTGGTAAGCCTCGTTGTGTCCAGACAATGATCGAGCCAGTCACCTCCTCCCTCTGCATGGTTTCGTTCCACTAAATCTCGCTGAAGCCCCCTAAAAACACTTTGAGCGCTGAACCGTGCGGTCGTATGGCTGCGAAATGGATGCTGATGAGCACTTTGAGGAACAGGCACTGTGAAGCGCAAAGCCGGAGGCCGCGCGCGGCGTCCCGGAGGACGGTTGGCGGTAACGCGTCGGGCCCGTGCGAACGGTGGCGTAGAAGCGGAGAAATGTGGCCTAGCGATATCACAACATCACCTTTACGCTGAGAAAAAGTTCTGTCTCCGCAGAATGCAGGGGAAGGAAATAAAATTGCGATTATTCCATCACACAAATGAGCAAGTCCGGTACTCATGAAATTGCCGCCTGCTTCCATCGTACACGGCAGCCTCGCATTCAATTTGACATATGACCTGGTAGAACGGATTTACCAAAAACCAAGAAGCCCCCCCCCCCCCACCAAAAAAAGCGGCTTTGCTCCTTCATGTTTTCATATATGCGTTGCAATAGGGAATCAGCATCAATTCCATGCATGTTTCACTTCCCGCCCGCAGTTAGTAAAAAATATGCATTGCAAGAAAACGATTTTTCAAACGGGCTCCTCAGTGATATCACACGGGCAGCGGGCATACATATGAATGGCTTTGACTCGAACTATGCGAAGGCCGTGTTGCACTACGTGACAAACGTGGTGATGTTTTGATGCGGTCGCGGCCATCTTGATTTGCGATGCATTCGGTTCTTCCCTTCATAGCTCCTGAAAGAAACACCGGGGGTGCCGCAGCTTGCATGTATTGTATGATGGATGGATGGAGGACCTCGCTTTCCTTCAGCATTCCAAAAACATGCGCGGCAGGTGAATGGAACACTCAAACTTGTCCCTGGGTGTAATCGTGAGCGTGGACGGTTGTTACGTCAATGCGATCCCTGCGATTGGCTGGCAACGACCCGAGTGAGGCTAAAATCAGATTACGGATATAATCCAGATGATAATTGCACCTTTGCCGACAAATTGGTAGGGTGGGGCAGGGGTTGTGTGTGATGATAATTGGTTGCAGTTTTTCAGGATGCGTGTATGTTGAACTGGCAAATCTCTGCGTTGAGTGGGTGTGGTCTTCCGGTCGAGCGCTGTGGTTGTGCATGTATGTCATTGGTCTTGCGAAGACTGAAACGCAGTTTTATCTACCAGGCTCCTGTTTGCAATTACAACTGCCAATCTGTAGAACAGCCACTGAGGGACGACGGAAGCTGACTTGGACATATGCAAAAATAAAAAATAAAAAAACCCCAAACAAACAAAAATCACACACACCGCACCGCAACATCCACGCTGTATATTCGGGTATGTCGGCCGTGCGTGCGCCCGGGGATATGGCTTTCATGATATTTCCCAGTCGGGCCTGTAAACAAGTATTGGCACTGTCGAGCTGACAAACATCCATTTCATTCGACACGGTTGCCACTAATGGGATTTTTGATGAAGGGAGCGGGGAAAGGAGGCCGGGCAGAATTGAGGCAGAAGAGAAGAAACGCAGCAAACACGGAGGGGCTCCTTCGCAGCACAGGTGCGAAAAAAAAGCGGATAAGCCGCACGGTTAGCCGGCGTAATGCGCTGCCGCCGGAGTGAGTCGAACATACTCGGCGTTTCGTTAAGCTGGCCCGAGCGACTCGATGGCCAAGCCGTGAGGGGAGGGAAGACGTCTGCCGGGCTTTTCCGCATGAGCGAGCTGCGTTGAACTTTGGGTTTCGTAAGAAGCTTGTGACGGGAATTCCACACGTTTTATAATTGCAAGCAAACAAGAGAAAACTTTGCGGTGTCCTTGCGGATGTCTTCAAGCGATCACATTTCAAGCATCTTGACACTCTCCTCAAATTCAAAGAATAGTGGGCTGTTAATTTGATGTGGGGAAATGAAGTCTCTGCAGTCAAATGATCTTTGGGAAGAAATTTCATCTGTGCTGGATGTTGCACATACAGTACATTTGACAAGAAAGTTGATCCAATCCAATCTTCGAATGACCCAGAACTCAACTCAACTATTTCTAGAGTACTTTAAGACAACCACTGCAGTATACAAAGCGCTGTACATGGAGCGAAAAGAATTCATAGAACAACAAACAAACAAAAAAAAAAACAATCAATTAATAACCGAGACAGTAGAAAGCACAAAACCAGTCAAACTAAAAATCAAGTCTCATGCCGACTCAAAGCCAAAGAATAAAATTGAGTTGTAAAGATGGGCAGCCCGGGTGGGCTTTCCGAATATCCAGCGGGGGGCCATTCCAGTGAGAGGGAGCGGCAACGGAAAAGACTCGGACCCGAGGCACTGGACAACTGTGGAGGAGCTCCGAGGAATAAGGTCGTGTCGGAAAAATTCACCGAAGTTCATTTTTCATAGAATTGTTTTTGTTTGGAAGCAGAAAGGTCAGAGCTCGTGGATTCCCGGGGTTGGTCTTGGATGTTGTTGGACTTCACTGAATAATCCGATCAGGAGCGTTAGTATCATGTCATACATTTCAGTTTCACGCTCACTTTTTCGGAACTATTTTGATCGGACTTGAAATAACCTTCTTGGAGCCGGGTCATTCCTCCCCGACGTCCTTATTTAAACGCCACGCGCGTCTATTCGGGTAACCTGAGACGTGAGGGCGCGCATACAAGCTGCAGTCAAAAGCTGTTTATTCGGCGGCTGAGCCATCGAAACACGATTGTTGTTCAGCACTGCATTAAGAGCTCAATTTGCCCCTCCCCCTTCCATGATCGTTTCCTCCAGACCTGTGAACCTGCGTCCTCGCCGCCCGCGTCGGCGAACGCACGCTCGACGGCGGAAGCTTCCAAGCAGCTCCCGACTTTGTCAGCAGAGTGACTCATTGACAGCAAAGTGCTGGCCTATTCAAGAGGCGAGACCGCATACGTGTTGGATTGCTTTCAAAGCAGCCGACCCTGCCAATGAGGATTCGCGCCTTTTCAAATGGCAACAATGGACGCCCTGCATCACTAATGGGAAACCCGAGCCTTGTCCCCGGGCCAAACCTCCGTCCAAAATCCTGAAGCGCCTTAATTGGATAATGCTTTCCGGTGATTTCATCAGATTCATTTTTTTTTCTACTTTGTCCAAGTTGAGCCTTTGCCCAACGTTGGAACATAAAATGGATAAATGCGAGCATTAATGGCTTGCCAATAACATCCATCCATTTTCTATACCGCTTACATTCCATGTGGGCCGGAGCTCAGCGGCTTAGGGTTCTTCAATTAAAATTTGCAGGGGTCCAGTCACAAAAGACAAGGCGGATAGAACCATCAACCTTTTTTTTTTTTTGTGAGCAGCAAGTAACCATCGTGAATCTTGAAGAATCCAAGACCCCGCTGTCATGAATCTGTTTTGGTTTTGTTTCCTAGTTTACTGTCATGGTTCTGTTCCATTTGGGACCAACACGTGGCATTGGACGGCTTCTCCTCCAGCGTCGCACCTTTTGGTCATCACGTCATTCGCTCTTTTTTTTTTTTTTTTTTTTGTTTTGAAGACTAGGTGAAACTAAAATAATACAGTGATATTTCAGTCACCAAGTTCTCACGGCTTCATTATTTCTACATCGGTCGACTGTATGTTTTTACTTTGCTCAGTAAAATGTCATTTTCTTGTCATTACAACGCATTTCTTCTTCTTTTCGGGACGCTTTCAATTTCAAACGGAGAAGTAATTCATTTGAATTTGCTTAGATTTTGTCTCGGCGCACTGCAAGATGGTCTCGGCGTTAGAGACTCCTTGCTTGCATGGATCGGAGGAGCCATATTGGACCGTACTCACCCACGGGACAAGCACCCTCCGACAGAATGAGTACTTCAGACTGCTGCTTGCAGGCGTCTCTTCGCAGATAACACTCATTCTGGTAGTTTTGATTGTTGGAGCCGCAAACTGGAGCATAGTCATTGTTGCACTGGAGAGAGAGAGGGGCGGGAGAAACGGGAGACCGGGTCATATGAAGGTCATCTAAATTCAACAACTTCAAAAAAGAGGTACACCGAGTAGAAAAGAAAGGACCACACGGACACATTTTGAATGCAAAGATCTCCAATCTGTGACCCTGTGTGCTGTTTGCACGTTAGAATCGGTCAACAACTGCAAACAAAAGGAATGTTCATGCACGCGGGACCCCAAGATGTTGCCTGAATCGGTTGATTTCTTTCTGTGTCTTGTGCGCGTGGTGCGCAAATAAAGCAGCACCAAACTGGCCTTTGTGGATAATTGTCGTCATTAACCGGCGAATCTAGTAGGCCAAGCACGTTTCAATTGCTCAAGCTGATGACATCAT
This sequence comes from Hippocampus kuda, assembly GCA_901007745.1. Lineage (NCBI taxonomy): Eukaryota > Metazoa > Chordata > Actinopteri > Syngnathiformes > Syngnathidae > Hippocampus > Hippocampus kuda. Next base: position 44,374 of record CAAKHF010005713.1, read on the forward strand.
CCCCGTTTGCGAGGTGAAACCACAACGCTAGCATGCTCAATGCTATCGCGAATGCCATTGCGCTAAGTGTAAACATGTTGCATCAAAAGAAGAGTCGGCAACAGAGACCTTGCGGCACAACTTTAAATATGGGATTTACGACAATGAAAAATGTTTCTGTGGTTCCGAAAATTCTCCACCACTGCCAAGCAGAACCACAAAGATGAGCATTTTTTTTCAAAACATGAAAACGAATCCCTTTTGAACTGTGTCGAAATGGAACACTCATTTTTTGAATGTCAACTTTTCGATACAATAGATAAACAACATAAAACATGACTTGAGGGTCACACCAGAACAGAGAACGTTGGTTGCTTTGCAGGCTTGCACTTGGCAGCAAGTCTGTTCTTATTCCTTTCGACAAGCAAAGATTCTGACACAAAACATGTTTCGTGTGTCTGCTTTTCTTTGCAACGCCGTTTTCCACCGGGCCTCGAAGGACTTCCGGATCTCTTTGGGCTCGACCTGTCTAATTTTGGGAGCAGCAAACACAGGACAGGACAGAGTGGAAGAGGACGGGACTGAAGTATTGAGGCAGACAGTGCCAAATCTTGTGAGGAAGGGACACAACTCGTACTAAATAGGATGAGGCAGGACTGGTCGGGCAAGCCACAGGACAGGAGTCGTAATCCCGGTTGTGCTGCAACTGTTAAGGAAGGGATGCGCCGAGTAGCAAACAGGACAGGACGGAAGTGGACAGGACCCAAGCCTTGCAGTGCTGCGCAGTTATGTCAGCATCGCATTCAGCTAACATTGCTCCACTGGAGCGGTTTCAGGTTAAGTGACTCGCTGTATGCGAAAACGTTCCTTTCAATTCACCACACGGGCTGTTGCCTCGGTGGAAACGTGAGATTTTTCATATGATTGATGGCAGTATTCTACATCTCTGTTTTGTTGTTCTAGTTTATATGTGGCTGCAAAATTTCTCACAGGCAAGATATTAATATGATTTGATATTGATCTGACACCGCAACGCTGCACGACTAACAAATGAGAGCGTTCAGCAGAAAAATATTCCAGGCTGTTTCCCCGGATTAGAATTGTTATCAGCGGTTTAGGAGAAAAATGCAACTTCACGGTCAGCGGCCATGGCGTGATTAAATGTAACGCACTGAGGAATAACGCGGTCCGTCAAACTCTCCGGCTGTGACGTCGCTGGAACACCAAGGCTTATTGCAGTGTTCGTTCCCACAGGAAAGAGGCCCCCGATTGTCCTTTTCTTCACTTTTGGGTCTGTTGAACCTCCAAGGAACTGACCTGAAATCTCTTATCTCGGGACTAAAAGATCTGACATTTCATAATTTACTGACCTAATTTGTACAGAAAACGGTTGAAAAGCACCCCGGCTGTCTCCTGTGACTAAGTAAGATTGTATGATTTGACTTATGACCTGCCTAACTTAAATAACGACAAGCTCGAAATTCACTGGAGACGTGCTTGATCCCCCCACCCCCCTCCCAACAGTAACTTGGGGCTTGCTTGTGACTTCCTCCAATTTACGCAGAATGCTAAGCCCTTTATTCTCTGAGACGCATAATACGATCGTTGTAACTTAAACGAGTCATACAGTTCATGGTAAGAATCCACACGTAATCATGAATGAAATAATTAGCGGTTTGAGTGGCGTGAATGCTATGCTAATGTTAGCCGCCACACGCATGACCACGCTTGCACGCACGCGAGCAAAGGGACACAAAGGGAAAAGGCAAACCTAAGCATTGATTGGGAACCCCCGGAGCATCATAACGATCAATTGCAAAAAGTGTTTGCAAGCAGCGCGGTGGCAGGAAAAGACGAGATGAACTGCACAACAAAACATTCTCAAAGCAGTGGGAGGAGTGGAAGGAGGGAAAGCGAAACAGCACACTTGCTTCTGATCAAAGCGACTAGATGCAGGAAGGCGCCGGGCTGTAGGGAAGACGAGTACAGCGAAAATAACGCCCAGCAAAATTGGGCTGAAGGGGAGCAAAGTCGGAGGCAAGGCAGACGGAAGAATGAAGGCTAATGAAAGTAAAAGAGAAGATCAAATGTGTGCTGCAGGAGGCCAAAACGAAAAGGAGAGAGAGTGAGAGAGAGAAGATGGCTCAATAAACGATTAAAAAAAAAAAATACTAATAAAGCATCATGAGGCCCGAGGCTTGCAGGAGAACAAAAACAGAAAGACAGCGAGAAGAAGAAAAGCAAAAGAGAGAAGCGGCGGATAAGACGGAAAGACATGGCAAGCCCACAAAGACGCTGGGAAAGCTTCCTGCGGGGCTCGCCGGCCTTCGCCGGCTCACGCGCTGGCCCATCTGGCTCGCGCCGCTCTTAACCCGGAGCCTGCCGCTTATTGCCAGGCGTGATGCAACGCCAGGGCAAGCTGCCCAACGCAACACCGCGTGAGACTTTTAAGACGGTCTCGGTCTGCGAAAGAGAGTCGAACCTCCTTACAGCGTCCCCCGAGGGACATCGCCAATCCGTACGTTGCAACGGCAGTTCGTGGGAACCATTTCCAATAAAATGGCCGCCGACGACGATGTACAGTATAATACCGTATGAACATCTGGAGATGTAAAAACATGTCAATGACAAATGACGTGTACATGAAGTCCAAAAGACATAAAACAAACATCTGGAGCATTCCAACTTGATCTCTGAAAACATTCCGTCGGCAAATGTTACTCGGTGCCGCCGACGAAGCCACCTGTCGTCAATTCCCGTCGTCTCGGCTGAACTTGGTCCGGGAGCCTCCCTTTTCCAAAGTCACATCGAGTTTCCGCCTTCTCAGACAATCACGTTTGCTTCCGTTGTTGTCAGAGCCCGCCCGTGCCTCCGTGAGTGACGGCAGGAAGTACCGCAATGTACCGAGTCGAGCGGTCGCGTTGCTAATCCCGCGCTGTATATTTTATTCATAATCAAGGTCGCGGTGGCAGTTCGCCACACGCGGTTCGTCGTCACGAAGGCCTTTCCGCTATTTTGTGGGAAAAATCGGGTCGTAACAATGACGTTTACGTGATCAAGGTGCTTGTTGTCAGCAAAATCGGCAAATGGAAAATGAATGAGGTGAAATTGGGACTTTGAAATGTGAACGACATGAGTACGCAGCCGTTCCAATTTACAGAGGCTCCCCTTTTTCTCACGTACGTTCTGAGAAAGACGGTATTTGGCGAGTTTGCAGGCCTCACTCCGCTCTCTTCATTTGAGAAACGGACGATATTCTTTTCACATCATATGGTGCTGATCCAGATCACCGTGCTCCATTTCAGTCAGGATGTGAAATTTCCATCCGAATCGTGCGAGTTCATCCTCCAGGGCCGTTTTGTTTGTTTTTGGATTCAGTCGCTTTCGTGGCCCCCGAATGCCGAATGCCTCGTATTGTTGTACGTCGATGCAAATTTCCGAGCGGCTCTTGGCCGGCCTGCCCATCTCGCACTCTCTCCCGCCGTCGACAAGTGTGCCTCGCACGCGTGCCCTTGCTCCGCTGGCTGCCATTCCTCGCAAATGCCGTTGACCTTGTTATCGTGATATTCATGAGGCCGCCCTTTGTTCCCATCCCGGTCTTTGTTCTCCTCGTCTGCGTACGAGCGCCACGGTAGGAGCCGCACACCGTGCCAAAATAGAAACAAAGGTGTCCGTGTAATAGTCTGTGTCAGAAGCGGCGCAGTCTTTGATCGCCGCATTTTTCTTGATGGCTGCAGAACATTGATTTCTTTCAGCGTTGTCATCTGATAGGCTTTATCGTAAAAGTTTTGTGATGGCGCGGGTGCCTACGCGCCGTTCTCCCAAATGCTTTCAAGAAAGAAAGCGCTTGTCGAGCAAGCGCTTTGGAGTCGACTCGGGGCTCGCGGCCGACCCGATCGGCGCTGAACGGAAGCGACAGACGACGCGGCTGTTCAATCGGCCTTTTGAAAACGTCAGCCCCCCTTTTTTACCTCACTCGTTTCTATCAAGAGCGTTTTGGCTTGACAGAGAATGACGGCAGCATATTTAATGGCGCGCCTCTTTTTGACTGATGAGAGCGTACGGCAATCAGATCAGCCGTCCTGCTCTTTACTTAACCCGATTTCAGCCATAGCATTCTTGTAGCCTAACCGAGTTATTTTTGAACCCTCATTTATAACAGCGATTCAAATTGAGTTCACTGCCACCATACGACACTTAGCTCTGTATGTCAGTACTCGCACGTCAAAGCAAATCTAAACAAAGAAAAAAGTCTTCAACCCTTTTGTTTTAAATGCTTCGAAATGTGTATCTAAGGACGATGTCAATCATCGATTCATCCATCCGTTATGATGTCAATGGTTAGGATTTTTTTAAAAAAACTTGTTTTGCTTCCCATCCCTTTAATCAAAAACATGACATTTCCAATTAATTGACTTAGCAGAAAACAGCCAAACAAAAATTGGGAGTTAGTCACTGGTTTGGTCCATGTCAGAAAATATGCTAACATTGAAACAAAAGTTTGATTTTGATACAACACAAAGATAACCAGTACCCTTTCATGGCGGACTAGACAGATCGTCTGAGAAGCTGCAATTTTGAGCATTTGGGCAGTTTTAAATGTTTAAAATAAATAAATAAAAGATACAGAAAGGATTCAAACATAATCCTCAATTCGCTGTTGATGAATTGACGAATTGTTGCCACCTTGGCTTTGAATTCCGTGAAGCACATTGCGTTAACCTTGCGCATGAAAAAGTGCCTTATAAATAAAACTGCCTCGCTTACAGCTGATAATTGCGAAGATGTTGCTCTTGATAATCACGACGCAAAATACGTGAAGGTTTATTACTACTGCTACAATTACGAAGGAGGCATGCCTATCACGGCACACTCCAGAGGCTGACGACGCTATTAAAGCGGAGATACGCAACACCACATTGCTATTGAACTTTGTCAAACTTATGCGGTTTTGCATGCGGGATGGGGTGGGGGGGGTGCAGGGGGGCTGGGATCAACAGAGGGCAGGAGAATTTGATCTTCCATAATTCTCTCCAGACAGGGAAGCGGGGGGTTATTGGCCAGGGCCATATGGCGCGGCCTTATGCGCCTGCTGGCTTAGGAGCTGCAAAAGGCGCACGCGCGCACGTCCGTCCACAGTTTTCCCATCCCTGGTGTGGCCGCGCTGTCACGCTTTGTTCGATCCTTGAGGCGCACTCTTCTCCGTCATATCCTTTTGCACAAATGATGACATTGGATTTCTGCGTCAAGTCTCCTGCAGGGGCTGCTGTGGTTCTACCGGTCCCTTCCCACGTCTACACGGGCAATATTTAGAGACGAGACCGTAGCCGAGGACCTGTTGTTTCTCTTCACGCAATGCGCTCGCGTGGACACCAGATTCCGACCGGAAAGCATCAGCGAGCGTTAAGACAATTCGGTTGTGTTGCAAATCCCCCTCACGGCGCAAAACATGAAACCTGACATGTAGATATGAGCAACTGCGAGCAGCCGTCAGTGGGCTGGCCCGCTGTTGGCTCTCGGACATGGATCCTTCAGGTGATGATCGACACGTCCGCCCAATTTCATGTTAATCAGTCAACTGGTCTCCGGAGCGATTTAGTTGAATGAATTTTATTCCTGCCTGTCTCATTAGAATGATGGGATGAACCCAAAATTGTTGTCTCAAATCAAAATGGCTGCCTTCCTATTCCGTTTCAAGCAAAGGTCCTTGAGACCATTTTCATGTGTCCTGCTATGTTTGGTAAAACAGATGGAAAAACAAAAAAAAATCTCATTTTTCCAGGGCGTGCGAGTGAATGACTTCTGTTTGCTTGCACTTGCAAAAAATTGGTACATTTTTTTTTGTTTTGTTTTAAATGGAGAATTTTGGCCTTGTGTATCTCATACAAGGACAAAATCACCTCCGCCACTTTTTCACCATTTAACTAGCACAGAAACCAATTTCTTTTTCTTCACAATCCGAGTCAAATTCCATCTAATGTTCGATCCCTTTTTGTATCGTGCTTATCCTCCCGAGTGTGGCGGATGAGTTGGAGTCCCTCCCAGCTGACTTTTCTGCGAAAGGCAGGATACACCCCGGACTGGTCGCCCGCCAACTGCGAACCAAATTCAAACGATTTTGAGCACCGAGCACTTTTCCAACCGATGCAGAAGAGAAACGTTGCCAAGCAAAACGTTGTAACAGCCGCGCACAAATATCAATCACATTAGGAAGATCACAACAGCTTCGACTCCTTCTAATAAACAAGCAGCCGCACGCCCGCAAGACACTCACATGACGCCGATGCTTTGCTAATCTGCGGGTATGCACCTCAAACAAGAAGCTGCTGGAGACTCCGAGCTCATTAGTCCACATACATAATTATGAATCCCGGCAACGGTGGGGCGACGCATCCTCAGGCTCGCCGACAGCGAGCGGCACATTTAGGCATGCTTGGCCGCGGAGCCCAGCGTTTTTCTTCAAACTGCGGGAATTTTTAGATGACGAGATATGAAACGAAAAGGCGGAGTCCATGTCGCCACAACGGAGGACTTTTGTCGTGTTTCTGTAAAAAAAATAATTACGCCAGCGAGAACTTCCATGACCATATTTGAACGAATGTTATTTCCGTCGTTCGGATTTTGATGAAAAGTTGTGCAAGTCTGAGATTAACTTCACAGTAAAGGTGAATACAGTCAAACTTCTTTTCAACGTTTTCACCGCGATAATGTTGACATTTCACACCATTCATTTTCCATTTGCCAGTTTAGCTTCCAATAAACCCTTTGATGCGTCATCATAATGACCACATTTTTCCCACAAAATGTTGAAAATGCCTTCGTTACAACGAACTGTGGGAAGCTAACTGCCGCCTCGATCTCGCTTATGAACAAAATGTACAGCGCGGGATTCTCCTCTGTCGCTGAGCAACGTTACCGATTAGCTCGTACATTGTTGCATTTCTGGAGGCACGGCACAGTCCTGAGCACGTCTGAAAACACGTCTGGTAAAGGGAAGCGAATCTGGCTGTCTGCGAAGGTTGAAATTGTCTCTGACTTTGGAAATTGGAGTCTCCCTGATGAAGCGCAGTCGAGATTACGAATTGGGAAAGTCGACAATTTCAACGATCGTGTGTAATGGCGACAATATCATGGCCGAGTTCGAGGCCAGCAGATTCAAAGATCTTTGGGGCGCATTTGCTGACGGAATGTTTTCTTCACGCCGTCGACACGTATTTGTTCTTGACATGTTTATACTGTTTTACATGTTGAGGTTTTCACACCTACAAATGTTCGTACTGCATGATAAATCGCCATCGGCGGCCATCTTATTGGAAACGGTTACAGCAAATTACCCTTACAACATTCGGATTCGCGGTACGTTGAAAATATATATTTGGTTCATTTCCACCCAGATTTCCTTTCTGATGGCGTTGAGCAACGTTTGCACGCCATGGGAACTCACATCTGAACTACGATGAACTCGAACGTCCAACCCGACACGAGCAAAAGATGCAAAGATGCCAAAAGAGAATCCGAGGTATGGAGTGGACCGAAGAGCAACTAAACGAATTGCAATTTCACCGGAGGCTCATTGCGCATGTGGGCCCGCTCGCGATCCTCCTACACACCGAGAGCCAGTGGCTCAGAACTGCTGAAAAGAGATTTTATTCAGCTGAAGGACACTCTTGGGAACCTTCCCGCTCCAACTTCCCAGGCTTTACCCTGACATAAAACGGGGGGGGGGGGATGAAATGCTTCGCTGCACTGCTATCGCTGCATCAGCATGTGTGGCATATCGAGAAAGAATTTCAGCAACAACTTTGGCATTTCCCCCCACGTTGCAGAAAAAACTCTTTGGAGAAGATGGGAACGCACTGATCCCGAAGCGCGACACAAACAACCCCCGAGCCGCCTTGACGGACTTCCTTGAAGTGGATCTCGGAGATGGGGAGAACACACGCGAGGATGAGACCAACTTTTAATGAAGCTGACAAAGAAGAGATGTCATTTTTTGTTTCGGTTCAGTGAGCGCTCCAGTTTTCCTTTGGAAATTAATTGCAGCGGACGCTGGTTAGATACTCACGCAAGAACCTCTGCGCCTGAGAACTTTTTGGGTCCAGGCAGCCCGAACGGGGGGGAAAAAAAATGGTTCCCCAAAGACGCCCTCATCATCCTAACCTTTGGTCGATGGCTACGACCGCCACTCTTAATAAATTGGTTCCATATACCGGACCGTCGAGCTTTTCTAGACGTGCAAAGACGCAAATAAAACTGATCACAACTTCATTTGGGGTGGCGGCCAAAAGAGTGAGCGCAATGAAGACGAATCCTTTTTGGAAGCGTTTTCTTTCCCCATCCGCGGCCGTCAATGTGCGTCTCGTTCTTCACAAACACGAGCACATTCATATTTTGACACCAAATAAGGAGCCGGGAGGCATATCAAGCACTGTGAGCGACCGGCTCCATCTGTTACTGCCAAAACGGTATCATTTCGCTCGCTTCAGCCAAACACACTCTTGCGCGGACACACACGTTCCTTCTGCACACAGCAGCCTGACTGACAGCCTGATCCATTTCCTGGAGCCATTAGAGGCGGCTCCGGATTATGCAATTCCTCCCATGGCTATCATCCACCTCTATCAATAATAAATATCTCTCCATAAAACTGGGGCTAGCCTCGGCGGTTTGCAGGCGGAAGCACCCCAGCACGTTCTTACTTCTGATGAGCCTCTCGGTGTGCTCGCTCTGAACAACGCATTTAAAAAAAATAATAAATCTTTTCCACGCCACGAGTGCTCTTGAGTTGCGCGGACACCGCCTCGGCGTAAGCTTCACTTCCGCCCCAACGCACTTATCAAAGCTTAAGCAACTCTGACACAAAGACGTCTCGGGGCCGCTGCCGGTGGCCGAGATCACCTGCGGCTCAACGCACAAGATGACCCCTCGTGTCCGAGACGCCTCCGATTGGAGGATGGCGCTCGGGAGGCTTTTGGGAGTTGGGATTTAACCCTTTGTTCTCTTTGAATGATCAATAGCAGTCTTTGGTCCCCACAAGGGCTGAATTTACACTGCAGATCCCTCCGAGTGTCCGGTTCCATTTCAGTCCAATCCTGTTCACTTTCTTGTCCATTCCAAGCGATACCGTTGTGTTTACATTTGCATAGCGCATGAAATAACCAACCAGCAAAAGTTCAAATTCGCCAACGCTTTTCAAATTTGTAGTCAATGTGTGTGTCCCCCTGCCCCCTCTAAGCTGCCACGTCAACTGTTGAACAGAATCTGCATCCAGACTGATTGTTTCCTCTGCTTTGGCCACCTCAAAGAAATACGCAATGACATTCCATCCCAGTTGAGATGACCCCCACCTTTCTACCGTCATTAATTTTAACTCAGTCCCCCGTGTATTAGGTAACTTATGTGAAGTAGAACGAATGAAGCAAGCAATAAATCCTCCATTCACGAGGATCGTAATGCTCGCATTTCAGCACACCTCCAGTGTGGCCACAGATGTAGCGCGAGGTGTTTTTTTTAAATTTTTTTTAAAGACTGAACACCCATCTGTCTCAGTCTTGTAAAAGCCTTCGAGGTACTCCATTAACCTCTAAATAATGTCCATTTAAACTGATTAAAGTTCAAGGACACAAACTTTGTAATGCAACTGCATTCGTTTAAAAAAAAAAACAAAAAACTAAAAACAAAAAGGCCTCCAGGAGGTTACGAGGCAGCAGCTCGAGGATCTGTGTGATGTGCGCTGGAAGCTAATAAATGTTTATTTGCCTTTTCTTTTGTTTTTCTATTTGGCTGAAAATATATTGTTTCCAAAACAAACCATCATCCTTATTCGAAGCGCTTCTATCGACTCGTTTCTCTGCCGATTTGTGAAAGGGTTTCATGAAACTACCCATTTGGCCTATCCTGTGAGCGAGGACACTGCAACCTCGCAGGATTCATTTTGGCCACAACCGAAAAAAAACATGTTCCCTGTTGAACACAATGTCTTCATTTCGATCCGAATATGGTTGACATTTCACATGAGAAAGGTCAGACAGTCGTAAACTTGACAATGAAAATCACCTGGAAGGAAGGAGTACCAGAGGGGCTCCACCATCTCGCCTGTGGCGGAAAAGTTTAGAGAGTTCCTTTCAATATTGCACCACCTCACGTTCCCGGTAAGACAACACGGCACGAACGGGCAGTAGGCATGTGTGTCTCTTTCTCAATGCCAGATTCCAAAACATGCTGAGGCACAATTCAGTGACTTCCATGTCAAGTGAAATCACCAAAGCCAGTTATCCCACTCTGGTACCATTGCGGCTAAGGTCTTGTTTTCTGCGTATGTAACGGTACTTCTCTCATTTTAGTCTGGCTCCAACCTCGTCCTAGCCTGATTGTACTCTGGGATCTAGTTTGAAACTGTTCTGGTTCTACTCTCGTACCAATCTAGTTTTAGTCGGGTACGAGGCAAAAACAGTTTGCATGGATGGAGTCGTATGGTTCTGGTCTAATATTGACTGGTCTTAGTCTGGTACTGTCCGGCTCTAATCTGGTCCTTGCCGGGTCCTATTTCGCTTATAGTTTTGTACTAGTCTACTTCCATTATGGTTATAGTTTGTTGCTCGTCTGGTTCTAGCCTGGTAGTGGTCTAATTGTATTCTGCTCCGAGTTTCCTGTGAGTATAGAATTAGTCTGGATTTAGTCTAGTTCTATTCTGCTATTAGTAGGGTACTAGTCTGGTCAAAGACTGGTACTAGACTGTAGTCTGCCCCAGCTCTGGTTCTTTGTTGCTCCTCATGAATTGAATAGTCTCGTCCATAGGTGTGAATGTGAGTATCAAATATGATTCCAGGGATTATCCTGCCCCCACCCTCCCCCCACCCCTCCCAAAATCACCTGGGATAAACTCCAGCTCACTCCTGACCCTAATAAGGACATGGATGAATGTACAGAAATACTGGCCTACAAATAGACCATTAAAATGGGCAGAATCAATTGAACATGGTTAGCTATTCCTCCCTGTCAACAGGATTATGGATATTATGGGTTTTATGGGCAACGCGAGACTGCCTTGGCCTGTATTTGCTCTCTTTCAGTGCTTCTCCTTTTTTGTTGGCAAGAAATCTACAATGGAAAAATGTTGCTGTAACCACCTCTCAAAAAAAAAACCCAAAACAAAACCAAAAAAAAGTTGTAGTCGTGGATTTCTGAGGCTTGGCCTTCTTCCTTCTTCCCAGTGGGAAACAAATTGCGCTCCACAAAGGGAATTCTTTCTGATATAATGGTCAACAACAATATTCATCTCACTCTTCCAATTCTCTCTGACTTTGAGAACATCAAGCAAAAAAGACAAAGACTGCCTCCGTGGATCCCGTTGTGGAGCCCGCGCCAAGCCCTTTTCCCTCGACAGAGGAATTGCAAGTGTTGTCCGGCGAAGTGACAAACTCTTGCTCGACGGTGTCTTGTTTCCAAACACTGATCACAACGGAGGCAAAGACAAAGTCACAGCAGGCAAAGCGAGCGACAGAGAGCGGCGAGGACGAGCCGTTTGTTCGAGCGAGGCGGAGGAAAAGACAGGTTGGGAGTAACGGGGGGAGACAGACGGTCGCAGGTTGTCTGGCACGCGCCTTTGCCGTTTGATGGCTTTGGCAGTCTTCTCGTGATTAGGACCCGGGCCGCCGGTCCCCGCGGAATCTCCCCGGCCGAGTCACGGGAGACGAGCTTTTCTGTAATGGTGTCTGACAGGCCAGCTCGGAGTCACGGAGGAGCTGACACACTTGCCGTATCTTTCAGGAGAAACGCTCGCCGCAATTTTCTCCACCTTCTCCGTCTTTGTCGTCGCCTCTCTCCATCACTGGAGAATAATTAGACTGAAAGCCGCAAGGCAAGCAGTGAAGAACGGGGCCCCTCCGCACCTGTTTTCATGACCAACCCAATTTGACGCCACGCTCCGCCCGCGTTTGGAGGGCCCATCTCGCCTTGCCCATCTGTCGAGGACACCTGCTTTGGAAGGGCGCTCATTTGGGTGCATTACCTCGTGAGCCTTCAAAGAATAAGTGCACGCCCTGGAATTCGTCGTCAATGTCCACTTCAAACAAAAATGGCCGACTCATAATCAACATGTCCACGAAATTTCATCATGCTCCGTGGGGACCGAAAATTTCCTGAGGGCAGTGCTGAGTAAGTTTTCTTGGTCGTGTTCAGGATGCCCTACAATACAGTGCCTTGAGATACAAGTTTCATTTGCTTGGATCTCAAATCACTGTTCCCTATTGAAATGAATGGAAACACCCTTTATCCGTTCAAGCGTCCAAAAAAAACCCCCACTTTTTTTTAAATATAACATTGTACTCTATCCAAACATACATAAACGACATCATTAAAAAAGAATGTCAAGAATTAACATTTTTGCATTGGGGGTGGGGGGTGCAGAGAAACATACGAAGACTGATTGACTTGTTTCGTTAACTTGACGATAATTTTGCATTGCGTGGTAGCATTCAGCGAGCAGACTTTACAAAGGCCGCGTTGTCTGCTTTGTTTCAGGAGGCAACAACGTGTGATTGTCTTTGTCTTCGATTGAGTTTGCTTGCGGAAAACGTCTGCAAGCGGCGATAGAAAGCTGACAGACGTGCTGCTTGTGTGAAGCGAGTTGAGTTGAGTCCACCGCCCCTGTCGAGCGCTCGTATCTCCATTTTCTCAATCATCCCGACGACGGCTGAAAAACTTTGGGCCATGTGATCTTCCGTCACAACGGCACCGCGACTTGTTCTTTGGAAGTAGAACTGATGTGTTTGCTGATTCGAGATTCTGACTTGCCTGTTTGGCTCCAGAGTGGAATTTTCACAGCGTAATTTCTCGAATTAATTAATCACGGGAGAAAGGCTTTAATCAAAGACCCAAGTAATGATAATTGCACAATCAACAGCGGGAGGAAGCAGCGAGAAGACGGCGATCCGCCAGAAGGGCTCCACTGATGAGAGACGACGGGCTATGCTGTGCTGTGCTGACCGCTCATCTCGCCGAGACAAACACAACACGATGATTTATGAGTCAACTCAACGCCTCTCAAATGCATTCGCTTGCTTTGTTCATGTCCTGCGCCGTCCACTCAATCCAATAAAACAACAGTTGATTAGTTTCTGGAGGCGTTTCCAAAATGATCGGGGGATATCAAAGATGACACAAATGGGTTTTACAGTCCTAATTCTTGACTTTGTTTTGCGGTTGCAAAGATGAAGTTGGAGGGACGTATTATGTGAGTGCTTGTGGAAACGTCTTCGAACTGAACCGGATGAAACTGCTGATTAGCTCTTGGAGCTTAACTTTGTTGTCAATTTGGATTTCAGTGGTGCCTTGAGATACGAGGAGTTGGGCTTGGACTTGAAAGCTAAATTTTGAGAGACGAGCCCCACAGGGTGACCATGGACTCAAATCAGGCAGCGGTTTGGCAATCAGTGAGCAACCTACACCCCCCCCCCCCCCAAAAAAG
>CAAKHF010005713.1:57840-73066 GCA_901007745.1 Hippocampus kuda
AAAAAAGAGGCTTCACCCTGTCCGTACATATGATATGTACACGTATTGGAAACAACCGCAAACGCTCTGCTGTTCTGAAGTCCATTTAGCCTAAGGCAAACAATCAATGCAAAACGCCATGCGAACAAATCCTATGGATTTGACCCTTGAATCTTCGAAAGCAAAAGCTGGAGCAACACATGTAGACTGATTGAATTGAGGCAAAAAGTTTGCCCCCCCCCCCCCAAAAAACCAACTATAGATTATAAATGTCTTTATATTCTTTTTACTTGTCACTGCGGGATATTTTGATTCATTTCAACTATTTAAGAACAAATTACAGAATTTTTGCGGGGTGGCGCAGGAGGGGTCGGAAATTGTATTTCCATTCATTTCAGTGGGGAAGCATGATTTTGAGATGCAACTCATTTTAATTATGAATGAGACGTGTGTCTCAAGGCTGTATTTTTGTCGCAAATCGGCTTTTTTGATGGCTTGCCGTAAATTAGACTCTTTTGCTTTCTGCCTCTTTCTCACAGTGCGTCTGAATTTCGACTGATTGCGATGTCACAATGAGGCAAATTTACACAGCAACTGCCCCCCCCCCCCACACACACGTGGTCTCTCCGCCCTTGACTTGGCAGCTAAGATTCGCCGACAGTAAAGCTCTCTCGCGTCAGAGGCAAGTCGCAGCACAATGTCATCTGAGGTGAGTGCTTGCCATGCTCCTCACCGTCCCATCATGAGACATTTTTATGGGCCTGGCCCAGGTAATAAATTCCCCGCTGCACAAACACTCAGTCCAGATAAAAGAAAAAGAAAAAAAACAGCTGATAAATGAATGCAAATATATGGAATGAGGTCTGCATCAGAGGCTGCTACCCCCCGTCAGTGAGGCCCGTGTGAAACTGTTTAATAGGAGGTGTTTTATTGTTTCAAATGAGGTGTTATAAACCCACGGGCTTTGCGTGGATTGCCTTTTTTTTTTTATGATTATGATGATCTTTTCAGCATTATATGTAGTGATGTTTCCCCCCTCCCCGAGCCTTTGTTCAATGAGAGATGAAGGACACGCTGGCCTTCCACTCCCGGCCATCAACATGACATGAAGCAACACGAGCTCTTTGAAGCGCAGAGAGCTTCAGTCCACCAGACATCGCAACCCGGATATGACAAAGCTTTCGGAAAATGAGACCTCAGAGGGGCGGATGGCGGCCACAGCTAAACAACACACCGCATGTGCCCGCCCCAAAATCTTGCTTCATCTCTGATTCTCGATCTGTGCCGACGGAAGACTGGCTGAGCGCGTGCGGATTAACATGCTGAACGTGTATTCGGGTGTCACGCGGAGCCATGTTCAAGGGAGCTCCCATTCAACTTTCCCTGACTGCAAAGTCGAGAGGGTTTACATAAATTAAGATTCGCTAATCTGCCCACCGCTCCCTCCGCATTGGATGTCTGCTATTCAAATGTGCGCAATGTGCTGCCGGTTTGAAGAAATGTACCAAAACAGTCATCACCTTTGTCAAGTATTCGAGCATCGGAAATGGACTTGATTGCGACCTCACGTACCCAAAACAAACAGATTTCAATTGCTCCTAGGCCAGTGTTTTGTTGGCAGCCTTTCGCTGTGACCTGAAACACAATCTCCTCATTCACCTGCTGATGGAATGATATGAAAGTAGCCTTGCAATTGCTTCATCGGTATATCTTCCCGAGGTGGCGCACCTATTCCTGTTGTCTTCGAGCAGTAGGCGGGGTACACGCTCAACTGGTTACCAGCCAATCGCAGGGCATACGTCGACAAATGACAATTCGCGCTCACAATCGCAATTTCAGGTGCTGCGTTCACCTGCCGTGCATGTTTTTTTTGAACGTGGGAGGAAATTGCCGGCGTACCCGGAGAAAAGCCACGCAGGCACAGGTAGAACCCGCAACCTCCCGCGGGGAGGCCCGAGCTGGAATCGAACCCTACACGTTCTGCACTGCGAGGCGGACGTGCGAAACAGTCATCCACCGTGCCGCCCTCTGTATGACTTATAATAACCTGAACAAAAAAGGATTAGTGTTAACCTGGAAATTAACAAAAAAGACGCTCGACCAAATTCCCCTAAATTTGGGTTTGAACTCTTCACACATGGGATTCATGTTTGACTGATGTTCACATCATTCGGAGTACATGGAAACATTTCACCCGCGGAAGGTTTGGCTGGAGCCAGACAGTTGAAAGTGGGCAAGATGGCGGCTCCTGCTACGCGGTGGACCCGAGCGGGGAGAAAGTGTGGCGGGGCTCAGTGTGACGTGAATCTAATTCATCTTTGCAATGAATGACCTCCATTGATTCGGCCACGTCAAACTCACTTTCTCTTCAGCCGGTGCCTCAGATGTCTCTTCCTCTGAATTTGTTCATGTGAAAGAAACGGAGCGCCCTCATCCGTGGACGAATTCAGAATAGGAAACAAACTAATAGTGCATATAAGGGATGAAACAGCTCTCGGGTAAAATATTAAACACTTCGTATGGCAGGTTTAGAATGTTTCATGGGCCTTCATCGTGTCTTTAGCGTCTCGGACACTAAACGGTTCTGTCAACGGCTCCTCTTTGTATTCTGGGTGTCGCTGTGTTGCGGCCCGCTCAATTTTCCAATTCATGGTTCAGATTCGTGATGTCCCTCGAGGTGCGTTGCCACCACGTTCGACTGGAGCATTTTGCTGAACTTTGTTGTTTCAAAAGCTGGATTGGATTCGATTGGATACCAGATGCGAATCCGTCCAGCAAAACTTGTTCCTGATACGATATCACGTGGTTTACTTGTCGCCTGAAATTCATTTTCAGTTGTCGCCATTGACAAGTCTGCAAAAAGTCCACCTTGCAGACCTTTGATTCAATCTTGTCCAAATGATTCCGCTGTCACTAACGGCGATCACGTGATCGTTTTGGTCACGGCAATCATGTTCGTTACCGTTTCATCTCGACAGTAGCTGAATATCTTATCTGACAGTTCTGAACGAACCGTTAACTTGGGGAAAAAAAAAAGTCCGGAACAATTTTATACCATGCTGATTATTTTCAACGCGAGCTCGGGGGGGAAAAAAAAAAGGTCCCACGCGATTCGAATGAAAGAACAAAGTCGTCGGCTTGAGTCTTCCCCAGCAACCGACGTGAACCTGTCGTCTGAACTTCGACATTCTCATACGGTCTCCTGATTGCCCGAGACCGCCCGATAGCGTTATCGGCATCCGAGTTCCCGAAGACGAATGGCGCCGTAACGTTATTTATCCACAGCTCTGTCTTCATGTTGATCTTAGTGAAGTACAAAAGTGAGATAGAAGGCAGGTGACCGCAATGGGGTGTCGGCGTGCCACCGTCGTACTGTATCCGTCGTACGGATCGCATCGACAGATCTTCATTTATCTGAGCGCATTCATTGCCTATCTCAACACGCAAGCGTTGTGCCAATCAGTAGTCAGCAGACTAGCTCGCTGCTTTTTTTTTTTTTTTTTTTTCCATGATAGATCTGGTCATAAAGTTAAGTACGAGCCATTATCAAGAATAGCGGAGTTCCAAGGATTTATGTTATTAACGAGCTCCTTTCAGTCTTCGGTCTCATCAGTGTCAAGGTTGTTTACGACTGCGGCGGAGTACGGCGCTCCGTGGCGGCGACGTGGGGGGTTCACAAGAAGCCATAAACCGGCCTCATTTCATACCGTCGCTTGGCTTTCCGAGGGGTGATTATCTCCACCCGGGGCGATGGCTTTTGAGTGTCGGAGTTCAGCTGAAAAAGATTTTATTTGGATGTTTTTTTTTTTTTCGGTTTTCATTGAGAGGATTGTTTCAATCACACCGGGTTCCATTTAAATGCAGCACTTTGACCCGCTTGAGCAGGGGTCTCCAACCACCGGACCGTGGACCGATACAGGGCCTCGGCTCATTTGTTTCCGGGCCACACAGAGACAAAGCGTTGCTTCCCCTTTTCTCTCATGAGACACAAGTGAGTGAGAATTGCGTACAAAGAATTTTAGCCGAGCTGTTGTGCGAATCCACACGGGGGGGGAAAAAAAAACCCAAAACAATTTTAGATTCACCATTGAGGCATGTGATAGTGGTCACAGTAATCTTCCTTTGAAGTTGCATCCAATGCAAAACCCACCCCCAAAAAAACAAAGTCACAAAACATGCTGATGACCACCCAACCAAAAAAAGGAATAGAAAAGCGGGCCGGTTCGGGATCTTACCTTGAAGTCACAAATGCAAGTCACCATGTTCCCAATTCGTAGGCACTCGGCGTCAAACTTGCACGTGTTGGTGTCGCACAAAAACAGGTCCGTGTCTCGCTCATCAAAACCTGCGAGGATCACATTCAACCAGAAAGAAATGTTAATGCCACGACAAATTTCAGCTGCAGACCTGACTCGTGCGGTCTGTTCGACGCGAGTTTCAAATAATGACACTGTGTCAATTTTGTGTGACATCTGGGACATGCATCACGACGACATCAGGATACAAAATAAATAAATAAAACATGGCCTCTTCAAACGATGGAGTCAAATCTGATGCAATAAAATGTGAACTTGCGCGCCCCTAAAACCATCCAACAAATTAAAATCTCAGCTGCTCACGCTGCTCCTCTCACCCCATAATCTTCCATTTGTCGCACTGATTTCGACCACGTTTTTAGGGCCCGTGACGCTGTTTGAATCGTTACGGTCATTTTGGAGAAGCCGTCGGCATTTCGGTCCGTCCAAGCTAATTGGTGGATATTTTGAGATTTTGGTGGCCTTATCATTGATGTGCGGTTTGACTCTCTGCGCACGTGGCTCGTTTACCCAGCAAACAAAGCAGCTTGAAATGGGAACTGGACGCTCTGACCGAAACCGGGGAGAAAAAAAACAAACAAAAAGCAAAAGTATCGCGACCTTATCATGCTCTTACACCCCCTACTCAAATTTTGAATGTGAATGAGGTCGGCAACAAAATTTAAATGCACATGAAAACTCATTTGAATCCAAATGTGAGTATGCCAAATTTCTGGAATGTAGTTTTCAGATGAATACTTGTTGAAGCCTTTCTTCGTATCCGGCAATGTACCCTCGCGGGCAGGTGTGATGGGAATAGTTCGCTTGCGGGGAATCTCCAAAGACTCCATCAAAGGCTCCCGAATGAAATGAAAGAGCAACACGAGTCAGAATTGTGCAGCCTGCGCTGGAGGCTATTAGCCGAGCTCAACTGATGGCGCTCAGCGAGCCTCCCTGTGTAAGCAAGCGCAAGTGTTAGCGGCACAAAATCACGGCTACAAGAGAGACGGGCTATCGTGCCCGTTGGACAGAATCTCGTTAGAAAAGCCTTCCTCCAAAAAGCCCTGTTGTCATTATTTTTGCTTTTTTGTACTTCAAACCCAAAGCCATTATCTTTATTCTCCGAGTTTGTTTGATGAATAGCCGCTTGATGAGAACCTCAAAGGGATTGCGGCTATCCTCCTGAGATGTCGCATTGGCCCCTGTAGACGCGCTTGTTTGTGCCGTGCTTTTCGTCAAAATAATTTTTGCACTCGCTGCGCGTCGGCTGCATGTTTCAATTAGACGACAACAACGTTGCGTTACAAAATGTGTTGAGAAAGCGGAGTCTCTATCGTCTGGCGTTGCGCTTGCATCTGAATGTGAATTTGCAAATGAGGCAAATGAGTATGACTTTTTAGTGGGACCACAATAGCTGAAACGGTGCTCGGGGTCGCATTTCGAGGACCGGCACGAGTTGGACCTTCCTCACTCGAAACTAAGAACTTGAGCGCCTTCGCTTGCCTCATTGGATATCCCGATCATTGCAGCTTGCAGTTGTCTAGCTAGCTACGTTGTCTAGCTAGCTACGCAACAAGTAAATGCATCTTTAGAGTGCCTCAATGTTGGCCGAGAGTGTTGGCGAGAGAGCGATGAGGGAAGAATGATTGATTGATTGATTGATTGATTGATTGATTGATTGATTGATTGATTTTTTCAAGTCCAATTTGACAGCCAGCATGTGAACGTGGGCTTCGGCTTGGCGTGGCCGCTTTAGAATGCCTCATGGTTGCGGCATGAATATGGAAAAAAAAAACCCCATCATACACATTAATGGTTACTCATAACGGCGTGATGATGCTTCAGCTCATTGTTTGAGTTTTCAAGTTTGAAAATTATTGACCAAGATATACAACTGGGTAATGTAAGCTAGATAATTGTAGCTTCCGCTCACGGGAACATTCATACTGGCCGTCTACCAAGTAATGTGGTGATCTGCCATTTTCTTTTTATAGATTTCTTTGGACAATAGATATTAAGAGTCCTCTGTGCCTCTTTCGACTACACACAGGGCTCACATCACCACCACCACCACCACGCCACCCCCCCTCAAAAAAAAAACCTCCTACTCATGACAACCAAGCAGTCATAAACGCGCAGCAGGGTAGACCGACGGTGAAATCAACCTGCAATTTGCCAGGGCCGTAAATGACCATAAAGCGCGAGCTCTCTGAGCAAATATACAGTCGCTGAGTCAAGAGCGCAGACTTAAGAGGCGCTTGGAGTGTCTGGGATGAGACAAAGCTCTCCGCTCATCGAGGACCAAAGGAGGAAATCTGAAAAAGTCGACAGATGACGTCCACTATCAAGGGCCGTTGGCTGCTTGGAAATGCCACTCATCTGTTACACAGTCGAGCTAAAAAAAAGCAAAAAGGACTCATACTCGCTTGCGTACGTAAGTAGATGCTTCCTTTAAAAAATGTATTTTGACGTGTACACGACAGCACACGTTACACGCGTGAGCAGCTCCATGCTAGCAGCGCGTGCTCGCAACAGCTGTTTGCGCACTTTGATGCCGACAGCCTGACGAGCGCCGTTCCGACCGATCCCTTTTGAACAAACCCGGCGCAGTCATCTGTGCTCTTTTAGCAGACGAAAGCGCTACCGTGCTTCTGACGTCACTCCGTCCCGCGGGCCCCTGAGATTGACGCCGATATTTCGAGACCAGACGACACAACTTGATGCCTTGCTCACTTTCAAAAAATAATAACTGTTGAGCAGAAATGCATTTTATCCAAATACTCAACTCATACCTGTCAACTTTTCGGAGCGCCAACCTGTATAAACTACCAAAAAAATCCTTATAAAGAGCAAAAAATCCTTACAACATACCAAAGCATTTTATATGTCAAAATAACAGCAGAAAAAAAAACCACGAAATTTTCATTGATATTTATTGTAGATCTCCATAATACAATACCAAAGTATGCAATGAATACTTTTCAACTAGGAACCACGTGATTTACTGGAAAGTTACCGGAAATGAAAGCATTCGAGTAGACTAGCACCATTATGGGCAAAAGCAAGAGGAACTACCTGTTAGGGGGAAAGGAAAAAAAAAAAACGGAAATTTTCAGAATCCGTATGATTTGTGCGATACGGCCATATACGTAAGATTCACCACAAAATCCGTATGAACTATGGCTAAACCGTATGAGCTGAAAGGTATGTCAACTTAGCTTTATTTGTAGAGCAGTTAAAAAAGACTGGTCGTTTCGTTTGGTGGGGTGCCGTGAGAATTTTTCCGATGTAAAACGTACTTTGGCCAAATCAAGATTGCGCAACACTGACCTCTCTCTCAAGATTGCGCAACACTGACCTCTCTCTCTCTCTCTGTATGTGTGTGTGTGTGTGTGTGTGTGTATATATATATATATATATATATATTTTTTTTTTTTTTTGCAGAAGGGCCCACCAAATCTATGATGCTGTGTTGTGCTATAAGCAAGCATCAATCTTACAAAATGCTGCGGTGGAGCGTTTAGTTATTGTACCTGTCAAAGGGGTTGATGTTGTGCACAGCGCGGCAGCAGGCCTTCCCTTACATGATTATACATCGCCTGGCAAGCGCATCCACTTCATAATCAAATGTGATTCATCAACGCAGTAAGGGAGCCACGATTGCCTCGCAAGAGCGCAAATGTCAAGATCGCACAACGTGCTCCGGCAATTGCACTGATTTCCCTGCGATGTGTAAAAAATAAATAAATAAATAGATAAATACTAATTATTATCAATCTTGCTGGGGGTCGGAAATATTGTGAGGAGTCAATGATGATGACAAAATCTTTGCAAGCATCATCTTCGTTCCAGCTTCCTGAAAAGCCGCATCCTTTCTTGACTTCAAATTAGAGTAAACGGTGATTGGATTTTGTTCTTCTTTTTTTTTAATTCAGGTGAAATATTTGTACAAATGAATTTTCCGAAACATGCGAGCCCACCCACCGCCGCCGAGGCTCAAATATCCCTCCAGAGGTTTTTCTTATCTCACATGTGAGTTTCACGTGGACGTCCCCATCGAGTCGGCTTCATCATTTCCTTCGGAGTACAAAAAGCTGAGAGCAATTTGTAACGGGCGGATAAACAAACAGAAGCGGAGTCAGGTGGCGCGGCTCGTGTTGCCGCAGAATACGGGAGGACACAGAGGAATGTGAAGACAAAGACATATGAGCTACACGAGCGGAGCGTGGAATCAACGATGACCTTACGGGAGCACCAACTGCTTCCTGTGTCCTTCCTCGGTTAGCCGTCGCTTTGCTGGCCAACACCAAGGGAATCTTTCAAAATCTTCCCAAATTATGCCCCAAATGCAATCCCTGTGCTTACTTTTCTGACAAATTGACGACCTTTTTGGAGGCCTCGGCGCGTGCTACGTTTTACGTGCCGTACGTACGGAAATCTTGGAGGGCCCCACGTTAGCGTTAGCTGCAAGACCTAAAAGCAGTTTCACCAAACGTCACACAATTTGGTGGCGGCGGTGGTGATGCACCGAAAAATTTCCAAGGACCCGTGCGTGCCTGTAGGGGGCTCATTTTATCATCTCATATCGCCAGAGTGGCGAGGCAGGAAGAGGTCGACACATTTCGGGCATGTGAGGCCTTGACCCCCTAATTACATGAGAGACGTCCACCAAAGATGATGTCACGTCGTTGCCGCGCGGAATAAATGAACCGTCTGCATGCTGGAATGACGACAATCACCACAAACGTTATGCTTCGTATTCAATTGGGATTCCGTTCAAGTCAAACGTAAAGACAACAACCGTTGCTCAAAACAACAACAATCGGTTGCATCCCGAGCGTTCGCTCCCGCTTGCGTCGAGCTCGTGCTGGACTTTTCACATACATATCGAGATATATCTTATATATGCATCTTATATTTGCATACCAGAGAAATAAAATTGGAGTTGTACCGTTCACACTGCATGGATGAAAAAAATCGGACTTATACTTGACAATACTTTTGCCACGATATATTTTTTATTCTCTTCCGTTCGCCGTAAAGTCATCGTGCCCGAATTCCCGTGGTGAAAAATGTCCTCATTTCAAAGGAGTTTGTTGCTTACTTAGTGCCTTCTGTGCACGCGGCTTAAAAATGCATTTCCAATTGGCAAAGTTGTCAAGTTTCATGCTTCCATTTGTCAGGTACAAGCAACTCCAGCGGTGACACAAACGCGACTATCGTTGGTGAGTAGGTGGCGTGCTTGTGCAGCAGCAGGCGTCCCTTTTAAGCAGCACTTAAACAAGAGCCAAATTATTGTTGTTGTTGTTGTTTTTTTGCCCCCCACCCCTTCCCAAAAAAAAAAAGAACAACAATGAGGGTGTGGGAATGAGCTCGCGGTTGCTGTGTTACGAGGCGGGCAGATTGACACTCGCGCTCCTCCCGCCCTGCCGCCGCAGGAGGACGTTCCCGTAAGCTGAATAATGAAAGAAAACAAGCCGACGAACATCAAATATTCAAACGGCCCATGTTTAGATGGCAACGATTAAGATGGCAAGAGAAGCACTTACTTGTCTAAAAAGAGAGCGCCTGTCAGCCAAGTGCATCTTACTCCGACCTACCTGGAATTTCGCAAGGCCCTTTTCGGCATTGCACCGATGAATTATTAAGCAAAGTCAATTCATCATGAAAGCCCGACGAGCAACGAGGCGAGGCGTCATCCTTTTCTGACCTCTCGGCTGCATCGCACCTTTTTTGTTTTTGCTTTTGTTTTTTTGCCCGTATAATAATAATAATGCAGCAACAGATTTCTCAGGATTTCTGTTATTAATCCACCGGGAGGGGCTCAGAGTCAAGCCGCTTCTCCTCTGCGTCGAGAAGAGCCAGATGAGGTGGCTCGGGCATTTGATTAGAATGGCTTCCGCTCGACTCCCCGGTGAGGTGTTCCAGGAATGTCCCACCATGAGAGGCAACGTCTCCCCACCCCAGATAAGCGGTCGAAAATGGATGCATGGATGGATGGAGAGTGGAGTGTTCTTTTACTTTTTGCAGACGGGCACAGATACAGACATAAGCGATTGCGCCGTTGTGGGCGTGAACACAGCCGACTAGCTTCCCGGCTCCCCTCATTCCCTCGAAGACAATTCACAAGCAGAAATAGACTCACTAGAGTCTGTGCAGAAGATCAAAGTACATTTATAAGGAGCTGAGATGATGTCAAGTTATCCTGCTGTGAAGTGGGCACTTGGAGAGCACATTCCTTCGTTCCATCACTGTCAGAAATCATAAACGTGATCGGTACCTTCACATCAATGTCATGACGTATCATGAATATGCTGCATTTGTATCTCTAAGTCCATTGAAAATAATGCTCCAAGTATCAGCCTTTGCATCTGTGGTCATCTTGGCGACATGCTCGCCGCACGTCTCATTCAAACAACCGACAACTTTTCACATTTTCCACCCGTGCTCGCCGCACTCATTAGCGGCGATAGTAGCAGCAGAAGGCAGCTGTTTTGCGAGACGGCTCTAATGAATCCATGCGCTAAATGACCAGCGCCGTGCAGCGGTCTCCGCTTAATGACCAGCTTGTGGACACATTTTGCTGCAAGAGTCCGACAACATCTCCAGAGTTGGATCCAAGAGGAGAAGCAGAATCAAGCCAAATTAGAGTTGGAATGCCGACCCTCCCAAAAGCACTCCTCGCCCCTTTTGCCCTTGCCCCAAGCGAGATTTGGTCAGAAATCTTATCAGAGCAACAGAATTGACTGCAAGACGCCATGTTTGGGCTCATTTCCGCTGCCAAGTGGAACACGTTATCCCATTCTGGAAAACGAGCGCTGTCACCATCAAATATGTTCGAAATCCATCATTTTATCGATTATTCCGTCACTGGGCAGAGTAACAGGATGAAAATGCATTTTGCCGTATGGCAAAAACATTTTCTTTTGACCCCCGAAGACTGTTTGTTAACCTATTTATAACCTGAATGTGTCCTATGTGTTGTGTTATTTTTGTTATTTTGACTTCAAAATGGCGCCGCGTGAGTGGCTGCCTTTCCAGCAGCTCCTATATTTTGTTGTTGTTCTTCTTCCTTTTATAACTTTGCTGCTGTGAATTGGGAATTTCTCCATTGCGAGACTAATAAAGGTTTTCTTATCTTATCTTATCTTATATCTAAGTTTCATGACTGAACAAAATGAAATAAACAAGAACGAAGCCCCGATTCGAATATTTGCAGGGACTCGTAGCTATTTGCTAGCAACGAGGAGTGACTCGGCACCGTACCGAGACCTGCTCGCAGGACTTGCTCACTCAGCAGTCTTTCGTGGCATCTTTCGACGAATTGGCGCATTACGGATAGAGCATGAAAAGACACCTTTTTTGAGCGGGGCGGGGGGTGGAACGACGACAGGTGATTGTGTCATTTCACACTTGACGGGTGGGCAGACACTCGGGGGGACTCAAGTCTTTGGGCACAGGCCATTAAAAAGTGCAAACCACATAAGATGTCGTCTTGAAGGCCGTCACAAAGCAAACACGATCGCAAAGTGCCCCCGCCGGTATGGCAGGTTTGCATTTCTACGAAATCACGACGCAAAGTCGGCACTTGATCTCTCCGGAGAATAAAATGTGTCAAGTGTAAACAAAGCCTTTTGCTTGAATGAAGCTTTCCACCGGAGCACTCGGAACAGTGCGAAGCAAACTGCGTGGAAATCAAACTCCAATCACATTTCGACCTCCTTCATTTCATTCCTCGCGGGAGTCGCATTCGATGCTCGCAGCTGCGTTTCCACGACGACAGCTGTGGTCGGCGTCGGCCCCGCAGTCGAGGGAGCCGGTGACTACAACTGTGTCCATTTGTATACTTCCACCGAAACATCTGTTTTTTTTTTTTTTTTTTGTCTTTGGACGGCAGAGAACGTCCTCAAATTGTCACCAACTTGCATTTATTTTTCAAGCTGCCCTGTAAAAATAAAAGCTTTATTTCCGCCAAACTGAAAAATGCGCCTAACTTGTGACTGTGAAGTGATCAATTGTGCCTCTGTGACATATTCCTTCACTGATGACAACGATATCGTAATTTGCCATGAAATGAAAATGTCATAAAGGCCCTCAAAAAAAAAAAAAAAAAAAAAAACAGCCCCTGACACCAGCAAATGACACGACTTTGGGCAAACGTGTACCATGACGAAAAAGTCTCAAGGAGCCAAGTCTAAAATGGAACAGAAAGTCAGCCATCTTGATTCGAAGTGGCTATTTTGGCCTCGTTTCAGAACTCAGAAGTCCAGTTCAGGAAATTGCCCAAATGAGCCCCAATAAGGAGCAGTTATCTCAAATAAATGGATGGGGGGGGGGGATCATCAATATTTGCTGAATTTCACCATAATTAGAATTCAAATCCACAGCACCATTCAACATGCAGCTCAATCCATGAGATTTTTTTTTCTGGGGGGGGAGAGAGAAAGAAAGAGAGAGAGAATTCTTCTAATTCCACTCGATGGAAGGGACGTGCGCACGCTTTGTTCCCCCTCGTCTGCACTTAAGCCTCCGCAAGGCGTGTCGGATAAAAGCTTTTGTCTAAATGCACACGAGAGTGTGAAAGGAAGTGAGGAGAGCGGCAAGTGTGCATTCGGCCAGGATGTGCGCCACGATCGTTACCACTCATCGCAATCAGAAAAACAAACAAACAAACAAAACACGACGAAGATGAATCAGTGCGGTGATGAGGACAAACCGCGTGAGAGAGAAAACTTGAGACATGAGGAACATGAACTGCCCGTCAGTTTCCCAAATGGACACGTCAGCCATTTGGTCTCACAGCATCCGCACATTTTCCAGATCCAATTACGAGCTTTTTTTTTTCCCTTTTTGCACTAGCTTGTGCAGCCCCGCGTGCTCTGGGATAACAATCAGTCCGCGGGGGAGGGAGAGAAGCAAATGCTCGGATTCAGGCTGCAAGTCATCCGCTCATATTGACGTGCGCCACTTATGAGCTGTAATATCAATCGTGGCGTGGCGTGTAATCGGCCCGGGGCTATTTTAAGGCTTCGGACGGGCAACTGGGGAAATATGCCACTGGCTGTGAGCTGCAAAATATGACTGTCCGAGCAAGGTGGAATACTTGGACGCCAACAATGCTCATGGGCCAATGTGACCCGCTGTTAATTTGTCTCTTTTGTGCAGAAAGAAAGAAAAAAAGGCTCCTGGGTCAATGCGGCCTGCTGCTAATTTGTTACATTAATAGCGACACTAAAATGCTCATGGGTGGATGTGACCCAGTTCATTTGTTTGTTTTGCATGACCAAAAATATTCATGGGTCCAAGTGACGAATTGGTTACTTTCATACGCCCCAAAAAAATGCTCATGGGTCAATTTGACCCACTGTTAGTTTGTGTCTTCCACACACATGCGCACACAAAAGTTTGTTTCTTGGATAGGCTACTCCACACATGCTCATGGGTCACCGTGACCCGCTTTTATTTCTTTGTTCTGTTTTTTTTTTCCCCACACCAGAAACGCTCATGGGGTCTGCCTCAGAAGATCTCCGGAGTCACCAACTCACCAAGATATTTCCGGGTCAATTTGACCCGCAAGAAAAAGAGCGGAGTTCGGTCTCGACGGATGGCAAGCGACGTGACATCCAGCACGCGGCTCCCATCGGCAACGAAAGCACGCGCCTTCCCAAGCGCCAATCGCGCCGAGCGACGCACGCATCCCCCCCGGTCGCCCTTCCGATTCCTCACCCGAGCAGTTCCAGCCGGTGGGCGTCTGGCAGTCGCTGAGGGAAGACGGGAAGGCTCGCAGTTGCTCCACGGGCAAAGTGGCGAGGAAGGAGAGCAGCGTGATGCGCAGCCAGCCACCGCCGGCGCCGCTCCAGCGACGCGGCCGCCCGAGCTCGACCGCCGTCGCCGCCGCCGCGGGACGAGCCATCGCCGCCTGCTCGCTGGTGGCCGCTCACTGGCTGCCGCTCCGGCGGCGGCAGCAGCGGGAGACGCGCGCCGACGACTGCGACTCCGATCCCGGCTGCTTCCGCGGGGCGCTCACACGCCGACTGCGGAGCATTTTCCAAACCGCACTGCGCGCCCCATCAAAGAGACCCTTTTTTTTTTTTTGGCCTTCCCAGAGATCAACCACCTGCGAACGGGGCCGGCGGTCGGGCGGGGGCTCGGTTCGGGGTGGAAAAGTTATCCGAGGAAGAAGGGTGATGCTCGCGCGGAAGGAGGGCACGGAGGAGACGGATGGGCCAGAATGATCCCGCAAAACAGAGGCAACAATTGTACAAGTGATGCGGTTGTGGAAAGAATCCCAGCGCGGCAAGATCAACAAGAAGAAGAAAATCCACGGCTGCAAGATGCGCACGCTGCTGTCCTGCGAGGATGGTGACTGTGCTCTGAGTTTGGAGGCTCAATCTCTCTCTCTCTCTCTCTCTCTCTCTCTCTCTCTCTCTCACTCTCTCTCTCGCTCGCTCGCTCTGATGATCACGTGGATCGAGTGTGTGATAACAACAGCAATTTCGCCACTGAAAATGGTAAGACGGATTTATTATTAGAAAGGAGCAGCGAGGTTTGAGAAAAAGCATCCGTTGGAGTTCGAAAAAAGCCTCCGTGGCTTTGTGGTTTTCATGTTGGATAGACCATCCCATCCAGTCATCCGTTTTCTGAACTGCTTCCCCTCAGGAGGGTCGCGGGTGTTCCGGAGCCCATCCCAGTAGGCGGGGTACGCCCTCAACTGGTTGACAGCCAATCGCAGGGAACACATCGACGAACGACCATCCGCACTCACAATTTCGAGTGTTCCATTCACCTGCCATGCATGGGTTTTTTGGAGTGTGGGAGAAAACCGGAGTACCCGGAGAAAAGCCACGCAGGCACGGTGACAACATGCAAGCTCCACACAGGAAGAATGGAGCTGGAATCGAACCCTGCACTTCTGCACTGTAAGGCCGACGTGCTAACCACTGGACTACCGG
>CAAKHF010005714.1:2229-16789 GCA_901007745.1 Hippocampus kuda
ACTTGACGGCAAATAATGCCTTTGAGCTTGTGTGTGTGTGTATATATGTGTGTGCATGTGTGCGTGTGTGTGTGTGTGTGTGTGTGTGTGTGTGTGTGTGTGTGTGCGCATATGTGTGTAAGGGAATGCTGTGAGATAACCTTCAGTGTATCAACAGTGCGGGCCTCCTTCCTCTCCAGACAGATCGTGTTGCTAAGGGAACAGTTGCTAGGATTGCACCACTCTCTTTCTCTCTCTCTTGAGCTCTGTTTAGTATTTCTCTCTGGCATGGCCCATGTGTGTCTTCAGTGTAATCCTTGCATCCGATATAAGACAAATTATAGTAAGTGGACACTCTTTCACAACTGGTTCTTGTGCTGCTTTTCTTCATCACATCACATTGACCATGATGACAATGAGAAGTGATAAGATATTTTCAAAAGAAGACAACAACTTGTCAGAGATTTTCGCTCGGACAGTTGAACAAAGGCTCGAACGCAGGAACAGATCGACTTTCACTGTCGGCAGGAGGCGCAATTTTCTATGAAGCCACTCCGTGTGCGCTTCTCAACTGACACCCGACATCTGCAGCCTCTGCCGGCTTTTTTATTGATTGTGTATGCAAATTACAACTAATACATCAGAAAAACACTTCCATCTTCATTTACATACAACGCCCCTGGACGGCCCCAATGGGTCACCCCCTCAGTGGACCCCTGAAGGCCAAGGCATTCCCCCGGTACCAGCACCCACATCCATAAACCAACAGAAACATAGACATTTTAATGAGTGGCCTTTCCATGAACTAATACATCCGTAACCTGGCTAGTGACCCTTTCTCATGATAGAGCGTGCCGAGTACTCCCTTTCGCCCAAAGTTAAATCTTCCTTTCCAAGTTGTCAGTTCATAATGTGTTGACTCGGGAGAGTTAAATCTTCCTTTCTGAGATGTGGTCAGGTACCGTGTCCATCACCTCAAATTGACCCCTGATTCTTTGTGCTCCATTGTGTGCAAGATCTGTGAACACACATGTTCGAGGTCAATCAAACATGCGACAAAATGAAATTTTAAAACGTGATAATATTGTGTTTGTCTAATCCCTTACACAACTTCAAGATGTAACGCCAGGTAGTAGGACTATTGCACCAGTTGGATGACTTCAAGAAAAATACAGTGGAGCCTCAGTACAGGATTGCCCCATTTCATGAACAATTCTATTTACGGCCACCACATTATCCTTCATTTCGCAAAATCATCACATCAACACGGAAGGTTCACTTACACTTTTCTTGCATCGTATTTCCGTTATCTATATCAGGGGTGTCAAACTCATTTCACATGGTAGGCCACATACGGCCTCGGTAGATGTCAAGTGGGCCGGACCATTAAAATGATACCATACTTTGCTAGAAATAACCAAAATAATATGGCTTTCCTTGTTTTGGTCTAAAGAAGCACAAGAACATTAGTCAAATGTTGAAATTTAATGAACATAACTTTTCCAAAACATTTCATGAAGAACCTTAGATTTCCTTTGACAAATGTGCAATTTACTTTTATCATTTACAAATATGCATTGCAACTGATTACACTGATTGGTCAAAATTTAACAAGTAATTGGTATTGAAAAATATTGTAATGCACTTTAAGATTAAATTTATAAAGAAAGGAAGTTTAAACCATTTACACGTGAATATAAAATCGAAATGTAATCCCTGCCTACACTTTACAAACTAAGGAGAGTGCGATTAAATGTGTAAATGTGAGAGTGCTATTGATAGCGTCTGCTGTGTTGGGTCTGTCTCAGTGACGGACTGAGGCTGCTGTTGTCTTCTTCTCTGATCAAAACAATGTTGTCTTCTAATCTGATCAAAACCGTGTTAAAAATATTAATTCCGTGTCCTTGGTGCAATTTTTCACTTTTAGATTATCCTGCGGGACTGACTGAACCTCCTCGCGGGCCGGTTCCGGCCCGCGGGTCTTAGGTTTAACACCACTGATCTACGTTCTTTGCTCTAAATTTGCCCTCAATGCACATCCAAATAAACTGAAAATGCTCGTTAATCTATTCTGAAACTAAATAAATTTTCTATTTAAAGAAATGTAGGAAGGAGCGTAACATGAAAATGAGATGCTCATGTTCGCTTTGAAGTTTGGTTAAGCATAATATACCAGCCTCCTTTTTGTCAAGAATAAAGAGGCAATAAAAGCAGCCAATGTTTAAAGGAATAACTGTTTTGATGAAGCTAAAACTGCTGTTATGAATAAATGGGCAAAGAATGCTTCCTGATGGTTACAAAACTGGAAATACACCAACATATTTTTTTAGTCAGCAATAAACTGTGTTTTTAACTTATTTCTGTATTGTACTATATTTATTTTTAACTTCACTCTGAAAAAATCATTCCGTGGCTGGATGAGATTAATTCTATTTCCATTCACTTTCAGTGAAACCTTTTTTTTTTTTTCTCAATGATTTGTTTTGTAAATGGACTCTTTATTGCACAGGTGTCAAAGTCAAGGCTTGTGGCCAGATCTGGCCCGCCACATCATTTTATGTGCCCCGCGAAAGGAAATCAAGCATGTCAAGTTCCATGATGCTTGCTGAAGTCTGAACTAAAACTTTCTAATTGTCATATGTAATCCACAATAACAGTCATTATTTTTTACTTCTGATTTTAAAACTAGTTGTTCATAAATTTGTTGTGCGTTGTATATGTAATATGTATAGGTGATTAAACATTTATATGGTTTCCCAAAATTCAGAACGGCCTGCCAAGGCAAATCCTAACGACAATGTGGCCTGCGACAAAAATGAGTTTGACACCCCTGCTTTATTGGAACTCATTAAATGTGTCAATTTATGGTCCATTTACGTTCAACCAAGGAGCCACAGTTTATTTAATTTGGCAAAAAGTAGACTAATTGATACTTTTTTTGGTCGATTTTTTGGTTATAGTTGTGTAAGTTGAGGGGTTCGTTGTTTTTCAGTGGATGGCTCTTCTTTACGAATGACAGATGGAATCCTTTAATGCAGTTTATTAAAAAGGAGAAAGAAAAAAAGAACGTCTGCACCTCCGAACGGATGAACGAGAACACAACCAACCCCCTTTCAGTCACGAAAACACTTCCTGCTTCTCTTTAGCCAATCAGACGCAAGCAACATAAGCATGTTTCAACAATTATTAAACAGTGTATAATTTAGATAACAATAACATAAAAGAATATAATGCTCAAATATAAAAGGAAAATAATTCATAATTTAACATACGCTTACAGTTGGCACATTTTCGACTGCGCAAAAATCGGTTCTGTTCGACAGCAGAAGTTGTTATTGGGAGTAATTCGTGAAACTGCAAAGACGTAACAAAGGACAGGGAATTGAACTGACAGCCATCACGCCCCTCATGATGTATTGGAATCAATTAACCGATTAGTCGGTGAGTTCAACACAGACAGTAGCAAATGAGGGCCACGCGTCCTCGCACGGCGCACGCGCGCACGCGCGCCGTGACAGCTGGTCTCGGTACGCGAAGTGGCTCACACCTCATCACGATAGCGCCCCATCCTCATCGAGTCTTCAAAACGATGAGATTCAGCTTTCCCGAGCCCAGTCTTGTTCTCGGGCCGTGAGGCGCTTCCGCTCAGCCCGATGTCGCCTCCTTTGGAGCGCGCAGACCGACATCGCTGGCCGGAGCTTCGGCAGAGGAAGCAGCAACAGCAGCGGCGGCAGCGGCGGGGGTAACCGCGGCGTCAAGCCCGCTTCTCCGCGCAGGAGGCTCCCCGGGAGCACCGGCGGAGGAAGAAGACGAAGAAGGTGGTGGCAAAGGAAGGGAATTACGTCGTCTTCGTCGTCTTTTTTTTTATTTTTTTTTTTATTTTTGGGGTCGTGTCTTTCCTGGAGATGCTGTCGCCAGGCTGCCGGGGCCACTGTCATACCGTGTGATATACACAGAGCCCGCTGGGGTGGGGTGGGGTCGGGGTTGCCCTGCCCCGGCCGGACTCGCTCTCCTCCAGCATGAACCTCCACTCGGCCAGGGCGTCCGTGGCCATGCTGCGAATGATGGGCTGTGCTAACGGCCGCTCTGCTCGGCATCTTCTCCACAGTGACTGCGTGGTGGACGAGAAGACGGTCGTACTCCAGAAGAAGGAGAATGAAGGATTTGGCTTCGTCCTGCGAGGAGCAAAAGGTAATTCTCACACTTTTCTGAAATTGATTTTCTCCATTATTTTCTGCCTTTCCCACAAGTCAGTCACTCATGAAAACAGTCGGAGTTCCAAATTCACTCATGATGATGTGAGATGTGTCATATTTTGTGGTAGATTGACTCATCCCATTTAGAAGAATAGTGCTTCGGCGGGTTAGTGCACCATTTTGGGTTTGGAAGCAACTTTATTTGCTATGCAGCATGCATATGCAGGTTTTTCTTTTTTTCTTTTCTTTTTATTCTTTTTTTTTTGATGCAATTGAAGATGCATCCCTCGTGTTTTTTTTTTTTTCACATTTCACCACCATTGATGGCAGACATAACATTCCACAAATCCGTCTTTCCAGTTGTGGCTTTGATGCACCTTGCAGAACCCATCGGCACCTTTCTTGAAAACAGCGTGAAGTGTCTGTGATGTGAGTGTCCTCGCCAGGCTGTTTGATATTTCACCAAGCCTTGAGATTGACTCTAAAAATAGACAGTTTGGACCGCTGCGTCGGTTTCTATGACAATTCTCACCATGTCATAATCCACGTTGTGTTTCGCTGGCTACTGCGTGTGGAGCGATGGGTCTATGCTGCGGCTATGTCAAGAGATACAATTCGTGTTCCGTGCTCCCATCTTTAAGAAAGAAAAAGAAAGGGGGGGAGGTAGAGATGGGCGAAGAGGAGAGGTTTGGCTTGAAAAACAATAGGAATGTTCTAGTCTTTCTGACACACACTGCCACCACCCTGGGGAACTGACCCAGCCAAGCTTATCCTGCAATGGGGTGAATGCACATACAGAACCACACTGACAAACACTCATGCTCGAGCTGTCACATAGGCTTACATCCTCTTTTGCTCCCTGATATTCTGCTGTTCTTTGCTCCCTGCTCGTCTCCCATCCTTTCTTACTGCTTTGTCCGTATCTCACCGTCACCCTCACAGCCGGACACCTAAACATGCTCATCCCTATCACGCAACACTCGCACTTACTTCTAGGCGATCCCTCTTCCAGTCGGATGACTTATAGGAAGTGTCACATGTCACCATTCCGCCCACAATATTTTGTAACCTCCCCGGGAGCAAGCAACAGTTGCAACCATGTGTGGGGGAAAAGAAAGCAACACAAACTCAGTTCAAGCCCAATTAATGACAAAGTCAAAGAGAATCGCTGATAAACAAATCCTTTTGTTTTGGGTAGTGCACAATTCATGGGGGGAGGGGTTGTGCTCCTCCATACACAGAATTGCACTTTCAGTGGACTACTTTTTTTACAGCACTTGGCAATCCATCCGTGTAAAGATTTCTCATTGACTTGACTTTGATTCACCACACATTTCAAGGTAACTTTTGTCTAAGGCTGTGCTTTATTTTCGAAACCTCCTCCTCCAATGTTGCTGTTTACTCGATTGGAACTTGGAATGATGGGTTTTTACCTCATTCTGTTCAAAATACAAGTGCATGTGTGTTATTGTGGTTGTAGTTTGTAGACCAGTACTGCAATATACCGACTTCCATCAGCAACAAATTAACCAAAATCATCAGCTTGTGCAAGTGGTCATTTTGTCATTTCCCTTTTTTGTCGCTGTTCCTGCAAAGCGGATACGCCCATTGAGGAGTTCACGCCCACCCCGGCCTTCCCTGCTTTGCAGTATCTGGAGTCGGTGGACGAGGGGGGCGTGGCATGGCAGGCGGGGCTCCGGACGGGGGACTTCCTCATCGAGGTAAGAGCTGCTGCAACTCTTTTTCGCTCTATTGACAGTGCAATTGGTTTCCGAAAAGGATTTATGTACTGTTAGTTAGATGGAATGGGTGGTGAGTTGTTTGCATTCAACAAAATCATCTTGTTTTTTTCTTGTTGATAAATCAAGATGTTGAGTTCAATCTTCAAGTGTTTTGGAATAATAGTGTCAGCAAAGTAATACATAGACATAGATAAGACATTTTTTTCCATTCGACTGGCTATACATATGGTTTGTTTACACTAGATCATGTCCTATGTTAACTTATAGCACGTTTTTTATTGAGACAGTAGTTCATCAACCGACGAAAAAGCTCTCGAGTAAACTAAGTTGTAGAATTTGTTACGTTTTGAATCTTGTCAGTGTTATTGTGTGACATTACTGCAGGTGTGCTGATGCTAGCTGCATTATGAAAAATCAACTTGTAACCTCCCCTATATAACCCCCGAAAAGATCCTTTTAACGGAATAGAATACAATTATTAGACACCCCCTCATGTTTTTCACCACATTCCCGTTGCTTCAGAAACACAGTAACGGCAATTCAAATAAGCTTGGAAATGCCACTGTCTGCTTTTTAAATTGATTTGCTGGCTGGTGACACTAATACGAGAGTTGCCTGTGAGCAACCTGCAAAAAATATGTTCTTTGTTTTGGTTTCTCATTAGTTTAGTTGGGAATTTCTCCATTGTGAGACTAATAAAGCTTTTCTTATCTTATCTTATCTTATCTTAGCTTACTCTCACCAGATCAACTCACGATGCTGCCCGAACTATCATAACAGTTCAACGTGGAAGCACTGTTTGTTTTTCTGGCTTTGTTTTATCAACTCAGGATAAAACATTACTTTTGTCATTGTTGATAAGATGTTTTTATTTTAGCGTCCACCGATATGGTATTCTTCCTGGTGGATGGTTGCTTTGCATTCATGGTCACCCACATTTTGATCAAATGACAAATTGTGTTTTTTGTTTGTTTTTTTTAACAGACTCAACGTTATTCAATTTAGTTGATCATTTCTTTTTGTTGACAACATCTGTGAAAAGGCCAACAGATTGTGTCATTCTAATTGTGGACTTTTTCGGTGTGGGGCCTTCGTTTCTTTGGGATAGTTTATTTATAATAATCTTCTGTAGTCAGAGAAAACGCTGTGGGTTTTGGTCATTCCTGGAAAGTTACGCAGTGCATCTTTAAGGAGGACAAATGAAGACTCAGTAACAAATACAAAGGTGGCACGGTAGTCAACTTTTTAGCACGTCAGCCTCACAGTGCAGAGGTGCAGGGTTGAATTCCGGTACCAGCCTTCCTGTGTGGAGTTTGCATGTTCTCCCCGGGCCTGCGTGGGTTTTCTCCGGGTACTCCGGTTTCCTCCCACATTCCACAAACATGCATGGCAGGCGGATTGAACACTCTACATTGTCCCTAGGTGTGATTGTGAGTGTGAATCGTTGTTTATCTATGCGCCCCCTGTGATTGGCTGGCAACCGGTTCAAGGTGTACCCCGCCTTCTGCCCAAAGACAGCTGGGATCGGCTCTAGCATGCCCGCGCCTCTCGTGAGGATAAGCAGATTAGAAAATGGATGGATGGATGGACTAACTACGAGTTGCAAGCATGCAATAAAGTTGTCGTCAGTTGTAGTCTGCGCATTATTGGACATCATAATTTATTGATGAAACTCTACATTGTGCCGCAGTTAGCCTCAAGTACAGTTTTGCGGAAGCGTGTCGCCAGGTTTCCAAGATTACTAAATGCAATAGTCCTAAACCTCACCCACTAGTTGTTCCAGGTCGGAGGGAGAAAGGCTTGGCATCAAAGTTTGAGTGATGAGCATTCATCTTAGATGAGCCACATCCCTTCTCAGCAGCACCACTTTTGATTCCTTTGCCTCCGCCAACTATGGCTCCAGCCCGACCTGACAACAATCCACGCAGGTCCCTCAGGTCGCGTTTTCTCATCCGGGATGTTGAAAGTGCAGTAAAAAAGTTGCTTGATCTTCTTAAGTTGCACTGTCATCCAATGTCAATTAATTCCTCATGGTTAGAAGTATCCAAGAGCGAAGGTAAAAGTACAGTTAAATCGGAAAATGCACGGCTCGTTTGTCATCATCACACTCCGGTGTCCAAGCGCTCCGGCGGCTGCCTGCAGCGCACTTGTGAACATTTTTTACCCCGGGCTTCAATATTTGTAATAAACAGGGGTTTTAAAGTCGAGGAGACTTCAGCTGGTTGGACATGTACCGCTTTTAACTCCTTTTAGTTGCCACATTGTGAAAGGGTGCCTGCGCACCCCAAATTGCTCATCACTCCTTACCACCAGGTTTATAAAGCATTGTGGGAAAACCTGAATTAATTCTGATGCATCTTTGTACAGAATGAAATAAAAAGATTAACTTGTGGTTACCTCGTGTGTGTTGCAGTTCTGACATTCGAGTAGAATCCCTTTTGTGGAGTTCTCACATTCATTTTGTATTCATCCATCCATCCATTTTCTGATCCGCTTACCGGTAATCCTCACAAGGGTCGCGGGGGGTGCTGGAGCCTCTCCCAGCTGTCTTCGGGCAGTTAGGCGGGGGACACCCTGAACCGGTTGCCAGTCAATCGCAGGGCACACAGAGACAAACAACCATGCACTCCCACACTCACACCTAGGGACAATTTAGAGTGATCAATCAGCCTGCCGTGCATGTTTTTGGAATGTGGGAGGAAACCGGAGGACCCGGAGAAAACCCACGCAGGCCCGGGGAGAACATGCAAACTCCACACAGGGAGGCCGGAGCTGGAATTGAACCCGGTACCTCTGCACTGTGAGGTTGACGCGCTAACACCGGGCCGCTTGATTCATTTTGTATTTGAGTGCAATTTCTTCAGGGGCTCAGGCTATCTCCTATATTCCAAAGAATGCATGTTTGTTTAACTGATGATTCAGAGTTGTCCAAAGGTGGAAATGTCTGTGTGAACATTTGTTTGTCTACATGGCCCGATGAAGGGCCGGCAGTTTGAGGTGTACTCCGCCTTTTGTTCAAAGTCAGCTGGGAGAAGCTCCAGCTCATTGTTGACCCAAATGACGAAAGGCCAAATATTGACTGACCCCCCAGCAACCCCCCGCCCCAAAATGTCATACAAAACAAAAATAATATTTTTAATTTTAATTTTTGAAATCCTGGAAGCTAAACTTGAAATCCTGAATAAGCTGGTTCCCTCTTTGAACAACTTCCATAGACTGTACACCTTTCGAGGCGTACCCCAAACCCGTGTACTGTAATATTAATGTTTATATGTAGATCACCAAGCTCATTCTTACATGTTTGTACCGTCAATTCTCTACTTCTGCATCGTCAGTGGCCAAGGTAGTTTTGGTCCTGCCATATCTCTTCACACTGTAGCTTGCGTTGTAACAATTGTGGCTGAGATGAACACACGTTGTGTAACACCATACTTGAAAGGACAGAAAAGTTTTGAAAGTAGTTATTTAGTTATTTCTCCAAAACAGATTAAATTGAAAATGCAAGCTATTATAATTTTCCTGATCAAAAAATGTTGCACATGGAGAGATTTTGAGTGGAAAAATGGGCTCTCCTCGCTAGACCGTTCCTTTAATTGCAGAACACACTAATGGCTTTAGAAGGATGAAACAAGTCATCCTCTGTTATTTGCAAGTATTTTGGATTAAAAAAGAAAAAAGAGGCTCAAAACCAGAGGATTGTGCAGGTCGAGCACACGTAGCATTAATCGCAATGAAGCACGCAAGCACAACAATGTTGTGTTCCACCATGTGACGACACAAAGATAATGTTTTCAGCGCATCGAGTAAGATTGTAAATTGTGAGAGCTCCTTTCGAGCGCCAGAATTAATTAGTAAGCTAGTGTTTCTCTCACTCCACTGTTGCAGACGAGGTACGCACGCATGGACGCAGTCGTTTGTAGGGTAATAAAAGTAATTGGGCTCCCCCATTGCATTTGATGTGCTACCCCTAAAAACGAGGTCTGGGGTGTAGTTGACTTCTCAGCCACCGTTAGCTTGAATATGTTCAAGCACACTTGCAACTCTAATAAATATAAGCAATACAGGAGATGGATGCATGGACAAAACCTTAAGCATGTGCCAGAAACTTGAAGATGAGTGAGATACACTTTATTCCAGTGATTCTTAAACTGGGTTCGATCGAACCCTAGAGGTTCGGTTAATCGGTCTCAGGGGTTCGACACAGCCTCTGCCAAGGAGGGTAAGACACACCCGACTCAATATATTAATTTGTTATGACACGCCCGCTTGGCCATCACTGGCTGCAGATGATCACATTACATTGCTTGTCCAATCAGTGCTGAGATTTAGTTTGCTTCTTCGTGTTGTGAAAGTACGTCGTTCAATTAAAAAAAAAAAAGTATAGTTATCCCATGAAATTGTATTTTCTTTTTTCTGTTTACAATAGATGTGTGTGTTTTTTTTTTTTTAATATTTTGAAATTGAAAAAAATATATATTTATTTTTCACGAACGAAGGTTTCGGCTAATGTGCATATTAACTGGTTAGGTTCGATACCCCGATGAAGGTTAAGAACCACTGCTCTATTCAGTTCAACAACCAAAAGCTTACGGTATACACCCCCCCCCCCCCCCCCAAAAATCATCATGGGTAGCACCTTGGAATAGTGGTTGGGAGTGTTTGTTTTTGAATCTCGGCTGAGGCCCTCCTGTGTATAATTTGCATGTTCTTTCCATGATTTGCAGTTTAATTGAATGCGTTGAAGTTATCCAACATTGTCGACATGAATGGTTGATTGTCTCTTTGGTTCCCGCAATCGACTGCAACCAGCAAGTATTCCAGCATGTACCTCATTTACAATTTATATCACTGTAAGAGCACCCAATCAGAGGACAAGCTGCATGTCTATTTTAAGCATTCTTATAACTTCATAACTACCGTGTCTCTTATAAGCAGCCCTGCCATGGAAATTGGTTTAGTTTGTGATGCTGCTAAATGGAGCGTCAGTTTTTGTGTGCGTGGAGCTCTTGCTCTTGATAATTTTTACACTCGACTTCTTGGTTCTCATATTTTTCCCATTGACCTCTTTTCACAGCTTATACATCTCCTTCTATCTTAAGTCACATCCTCGGGTAATTATGAGCAGAGGTGGGCAATTTACAAACCTTTGCCAGTTGTCATCCGTCAGCGGCCTGGGCACCCATACGTCATTGTCAACACGTCATTATTTTCAGCCGAACCAAACTGTAACCGTCAGTCGGTCAGTCCGTCATTGTTATTTTAACTGTGCTTCTGTTATTGCTTCGGTCAGTAAATTTCACCGTAAAGTCCACCAGTCTGTGTATCGTCAATCCATCCCCCTGCCTCTCCACAAAAAGAAACACATCATACTCCAACAAATGAAAAATCCAGTTTCATTAAAATGGTAAATCTACATCAGATAGCGCCTGCCCTAAGAGCACACATATACTCATTTACATTTCACATACACTTATTTGCCAATCTATTGAACTGTAAAAGCACGGTGGGAATCATGCTTGTGGCTGCCTGTAGCTGTTTTAACTCCTAAAATGTTTGTTTGTGCTGATTACACTGACGGATGAAAATCCACCACTGTCAGTGCTTCGTGTTTTTTTTCCATCAATCATCAGCAAAACGGGCATCCCTCAGTGAAGGACTAGCGGACTTTCCGTCAGTACTGACAGAAAGCTTAATTTTAAGTATGGTTAACCATCAAGGCTCAAAATGAACAGTTTTGCATCACAGTTTGCGATTCAAAATTAGCATATTATGGCTCATTAAAACACACTCAATCGCAAAACGGAGTTTTTCCAAACCATGGAGACTGTCCCAAAAGGCTTTGGTGGGCTGGATGCATGCATGTTAACATTGCCTTAATGCGCATACATCACCTGTGGGCAGGACGAAGGCACTCGAGGCAAGCTCGGTACTTCTTACGCCACAACAAGCAAGTTAGCAATGAGGTTTGGCTGGCTTCTAGTGTGGGCAAACATGTTGTGGATTTGCTACAAAAAGCGATTGTGCTCGTTTGACTTGTCACCAGTCATAGTCGAGATTATTCTACGTACATCACAATATGTCACGCCAGCAAGCAGCTGCTCATCCACAGAGTAACCATCATTAGCTTCGAGCTCAAATTATTTAAGATATGTGTAAATATTAAAAACAAAGGCATTTAAGATGAATGTCCATTCAACTTTTAATAAACGTTTTCTTAATCATGATTAATTTTCTTTTTGTTTAATATACAATTATCAAAAACATTTTGCTTTGCTTCACAAATCTGTGTAATTTAATAGTATTGAATTCACCTACAAAATTAAAATGAGGTGTGCACCCGAAATGATAAAAGAAATCCTTCAAGATTAGAAAGGACGCTGACGTACTACATTGTAATGCGAACTTGGGTATGTGTGTTTTGTTGTTGTGTGTTGCCATTGGGGGTTTGTAGCAACCCTGTCATGTTCTCTAATTATGAGTGCTCCTCTTTCTGAGTTCTTGAATGTGTCAATCTGTTCGCGAGTGTGGGAGTGAGTGAGAGGGAGGGGCGAGAGAGAGAGAGAGAGAGAGAGAGAGAGAGAGAGAGAGAGAGAGAGAGAGAGAGAGCGCGCGCGCATGTGTGCTGTTGTGATTGGGCATCAGACGGCCCTACAGTAGCTGTGTTTTAGTTGTTAATAAACATGAGTTCCCCAACTCGTGCCTCTGTGATCCATAGTAGATGCTACAATATTTTACCATAACTTAACATGACATATATGGTGCTAAGACATAAAATTACCCATTGTAACCTGTGTGGCACACGAGCTTCCGGACACGACTGTCCCTCTATCAGAAATGAAATCAGGCATCAGCCACAACATGCTTTCCTTTGCTTTCACCACTCTGCTGCCATGAAAGGCAGATTTGCATCACATTAAGTATTTTTGGTGAAATGTGCCCTACATTTCAGTGTACACTGATGCACTAATGAAGCCACATTAACCTACGGAGAGGAAGATTTTACTTTAACTTCCAGGATCCCTCACCATATAGTGGCTAACAGAAGAACCCAGGATTCTCTTTTGGACCAATTTAAATCTGTCCGCTTGCGTCACACCAGCTGCTAGCGAGCGCTAAGCTAATAAGGGTATTTTTGTATTTGTCTCACTTGCTGGCATGAGAGACCAGCAGCTAGTAAACAAAGGTGTTGATACACTGTCTTGCTGGGTTATATAGACTGACAGCTTAACAGCTCAATTTAATGCTCATTTGAACTTAGCATGCTTTCACATACAGGAATGGGTATCTGCACTCATACAAAAATGACTAAACTTTTACGTTACTATAATCGTTTCATTGAGTGTAAACCAATTAGTCATGCCTAGAGTTCTGCTGTTATGTTCGTGGCAACAGAGCTAACCCAATGTAAACGAGGCCCGCTAGCGCTGCGTACATTTTGACCTCGCGGCCCCTGCGCCCAAGCGCGGTGAGAAGGCAGAGTCGCTGCCACCGTTAAGCAAATACTGATACCACCCATCAAAATAACATGCACAGCAGTGAAGTGTGACGGGTCGCCTCCGATTGTGAATATGCATCTTAGACGAACATATTATTATTTTTTTGTTAGTTGGAAACGACAAGGAGGCAGAAGGTGCAAAATAACGTTCATATAGCCTAAATTGCAAATTAATTTGAGTAATTCCTCCAAGTCCTCGTTCCTACTGACTGCTGTCAGCTGCTGAATAAAAAACAAATAATAAAATTAATTAAATGATGTGAAAACAATTGTAAATAGCACTGCGACCTTATCCATATTTGTATTTATATTGCACTTAATTGAACTGTGTGTTTCTTTTTCTTCTTTCTTCTTTCTACCCACAATCTTGCTGCTGTAGGCTGTAAATTTCCCCAGTGTGGGACAAATAAAGGATATCTTATATTATCTTATCTTATCTTATCTTAAGACTGTTAAGAGAATGGTTAAGAGTGGAGCTTACAGTTTTTAAAAATTCTTCCCCGAGGTCAGTTTAGTACCGCAGCTTCGGTTCCCATCCCTATTCACACATGACGTGTACTCCCTACGTACATACTCTAGCAAAAGTTCTGCGGTTCCCTGTGGTATGGCCGTGAACGAGAGAGGGGGCATTGGAGGGTGGTGGAGATGGAAAGCAGAAATGACACTATAAACTATGCACTGGTTCTGGCATGGTTACAGCCAATAGTCATCCTTTTTGGTCTCATTTAAGAGTTTGTTGCTAGCTCTCCGTTTTGCCTGATTCATTCTGCAACACTACATCACACAAACGGAGGCATGAGTTTCACCACCCAATACACGTGACAATATGAGCCGTTTTAACGCTAATCCAAAAAGTCTGATTCGGCTTTCGTCTTTAACGGTCAATTAACTTCTCTATTCATGCACAACCCTAAATATTTGGGGGGGGGGGTTCTACATTGAACCCTCACTATAACTCAGTTCACCTTTCTTGGCTTTGCTGTTTCACAAATTTTTTTTGGGCAGTTTTTTTTTTGTACTTTTTTTTTTTTTTTACAGTGCATTGTGTTCTGCATCCTAATTGGCTAAGGGACTGTAGACCAATGTCAACAGCCTCTGCACATTGCACAGCAGGGATGCCCAACCTTTTTTGACCGAAGACCTACTTA